>JAMPIV010021476.1:0-85765 GCA_024509875.1 Oreohelix idahoensis
TGTGGGGGGGTGGTTTTGTGTGGGTGTTTGTGTTTTTGTAATGGGGTTGGTGGGGGGGTGGGGGGTGGTGTGGGGATGTTTTGGTTTTTGTTGGTTGTTGGGGGGGGGGGGGGGGTATGGGTGTGTGGGTGGAGTTGTGTAGGGTTGGTTGTTGGTATGGGTTGGTGGTTGATGGGTTAATTTTTGTTAGGGTGGGGGGGGTATTGGGGTGTGATATGTGGATGGAATTTGGTATGACCAATGGAAGATCCATTGGTTTTTAGGGTTTTTGGGGAGATAGGGAGGAAAAATATTTGGATGTTGGTGGTAGATGATGGTATTTTTAGGATATTTGTATGGGAGATAATTTAATGTGGAGTTTGGGGGGAAGTTGTATTGGTATTGTTTGTATTTTTGTTTTATTTATATTTTTGTAAATTTATTGATATGATTTTAGTAGGTTAGTGGGTTTAGATTTAAGTGGGCTTTAGTAGAGAATAATATATTGTTGGGTTAACCACGTGAGGATACCCCCCCCACTTAGAGTGTGGTTGGATTATGATGTTGAACTGAAGATATAGGTGACCCTATAGATAATCAGAAGGGGTGTTTTTTGTGCCCTAAGGATTGGTGTATTATTATGGGGGAGATTTAAGTAGGTGTGGGAGTGGAAAGACGGGGTTTGGGGTTGGTGTCAAAGGGTTTTGGGGATTATCTAACTGTGTTGGTGAGTTTACCAAACCACAACTTCAACAACATGGGTATTACAAAAGATTTATTAAAGTGTCATAGTTATTTATGTGTTATCAACAAATTGATTACGACCCACATATTTTTATTAGTTACAACATCAGAAGGTTTTATTATGGAGTATTTTTTATAACGAACTTAGATTTGTGTGTAAAAACCTCACACAACCAATTAACATTCAACATTATTAATGTATGTGGTGATGTAAATGGGAGTTTGTTAGTATGAATTGAATTGCATGGTAGAGAATATTTCATTTTTTGTAGATTTTGGTAAGATAATTTTAGGATACGTGAATTTGATTTTTATATTCATTTTATAATATATAACCAGTTCATTCTTTATTATTAATTATTATTTATAATTAATTGTAGTGTTTTTATTATTGTCATCTGTGTTGTTGTGTTTAGTTTATTCAACCATCAAATGATTCTAACCAGTTACTTAAAATCCCTATATGTGTGGATATTTGGTGATTTAATAAACCCAACGATCGGTTGATCATTAAGTGGGGAGTTTGTTAATGTAGGGATCACTCGGCTGTTCGTGTAACATATTCACATAGTACGGAATTTTTGATCTACAATACTCAGATGAGGTTGGGATTTGCTTGTTTCTTTACGGGATCTAAGGGCAGACTGCTAAAGGTTGTGGGAAACAGATAGGTGAAAGTCTGTTCCATAATTAATGGTAGAAAACACTGGTCTAGTGGAAAGAAGAAGTTGGCGCAATTCCTGCTTCTTGTCCCTATCTCGAATAGGAATTTTTGTGATTTTGTTCTTAATGAGCCAATTTCTAACCACCCCTCCACCATATTTTGTATACTCAAGGGGGACGTTGCAAAAACTACCTGTTTCGTAGTTGAACACCAGTGGGTCACCCACACGGACAATTGTGGAACTGTTTGGGGATTAGTCAAAATAGATACCCGTGACCTTGAAAGTGTGCCCAAATCACAATTTGTCAAGTGCATTACAATTGCACATTTTTGCAAAATATGGTGTTGGCATTTTGGGGATTACCTTCTTGAACTGACCCCCCACTGAACTATTTTTGCCAGTGGAACACGCAGGGGGTTGTTAATTGGGGTATGGGTCCTCTAAGAGGCACATTGATACTCCAAACATTTTAATTTGGCCCCGAAATGGGTGGTGATTCAAACGGTATGGAGTAATATATTTTTGGGTGTTATGAGGTGAGTTGGTGGTATGGTGCCCCAATGTTTTTTAGGTTGTAACTGTGGGATTTAAAATTGTTATATCATATGTGTAAGTTTTAGTCAAATGGGTTTTACATAGAAATACTTCGAGATAATCTGTTTATTATTTTTGGAATAGTGTGTGAGTGAGTGAGGTGTTTGTTTAAAAGAACTGTTTTTGAACTTGTTACTAATTTTAAGTAGTTGGGGTTTTAAAGTTGTATAATTACTTTGATGCGAGTCTAAAAAATTTTGTTAGGAAGGAGGTAAATGATATTTTTAACCTTCAAGAAACACGTATGCATATAATGATTAGATTGACTAAAAAAAAAAAAAAAATTAGGACTGATTTTTTTTTAGTTTAATGGAGGCAGGCAGTGAATACGGGTTAAGTGGAAATGCTGGATCTGATGAGAATAATGTAAAGCGAGGAGACTGATAAACTCCAATAGGCAAGTGGCAGAAACTTGTTGATAGGTACAGAAGACACAGAGGAAAGCCTTACAGAACATGCCTAAAGCCGCAAGCAGAAAGCATGCGGAGCGGAAAGCGGAGGGGAAAGTTTGACAGCAGAAGCAGCGGAGCGAAAGCCCGAAGCAGCAGCAAAGCGAGCGGAAAAGAATAAAGCCGGAGCGTAAAGAGAAAGCCGCAGCAGAGCATGCACTTAACATGAAGCAACTGGAAATCCAGGGACAGACCAATCAGAAAGAGCTGGCAAAAAGTGCAGCGGCTTCCAACTTTGTGGATGGAGGGTACTCACCCCGCTCAGATGGTGTGCCTACTTTGCAACCTGCGCCACCCAATGCCATGAACTTTCCGCTGGAACCTTTTTCAGAAAGGAACGATACCATGGACGCCTTTTTAGACCGCTTTGAACGCATTGCAACAGGGTTTGGACTTGAAGAACGGAAGTGGAACTTAAAACTTTCCCAGGGCCTAAGAGGAGCCGCCTACGAAGTTTTTAATAAACTTCCGGCCGAGAGCAAGATGACTATCAGGCATTGAAAAAAGCTCTCTTGGTGAGGTACGAGCTTCATTCAGAGGCTTACCGAAAAAAATTTTGAGGTTCTAGGAAGGAGGCCAGAGAGACTTTCTCACACTTCGCAGCCCGTATTGAAGACTACCTAGTGAAGTGGTGTACACTGGGAAACTTTACCGAGAACTATGACGGGTTGAAAGAGCTGATTGTGATAGAGCAACTAAAAGAGTCTATGTCGGTGGAAATGCGTAGATTTCTCACTGAAAACGGCGCTGACCGGTTAGAAAATATTCTACACTGGCAGAGCGATTCCAAAATGCTCTCATGGAGTCTCAAGGAGCCAGAAAGAAGTTTTCGGACCAGGCGCCAAAGCAGCCTGCTCGCTCCCAACCAGACCAACAAAGCAAAGGACTACACATCTCGCATAAACAGCACGCAAAACAAGATAACTACAAAGAGCAAAACAAGAAAAATGCTGCGCCACACCAGAGACAGGGAGATAAATGGTGCAAGTACTGTCGCTTGAACAATCACAACACTAATGAGTGCAAGCGACGACCTCCTCCCCAACATGCTGCCTGTCTGCAACAAAATCGTCACCCCGGAAGGAGCAGAGGACCGGAAACGTTTTCTCATCCTCCCGTCATCGAATCAGTCCTCGTAAACGGACAATCTGTGGAGTGCCTTTATGACACAGGACTTGCTTTCGATGCGGTGGTCAGGGCATCTCTTGTCACCCCTGACCAATAACAGAAGAGAGTGTCGACATCCAAGGTCCCGACGAAGGATGTTGCACCCATGACACTGCCAATTGCACATTATCAGAGTGGAATCTCGTTATGTGACAGGAGAGATTCGTGCAGCTATAATGGAAGAACCAATCTACTCTTTAATCTTTGGGATGTAGATATGTGTTCCTTGGAGAACCTACTCAACCACTAGTCATAGCGGCCCGTACAGACTAAGGACAGTAAAAAAAAAGACGCAGAGCAGGAACCTCCTAACCAATATCCTCCCCGAGGAATTGAAGAGGGCCCAAATGGAAGATTCCTCACTGGCGCCCTGTTTTAAAAAATTACCTAGGACACACAACCCACCTACCAAGGGAGACTTCTTTATGAAAAATGGATTGATGTATCGCCGAGCTGGAAATGAAAGGACAGGAACACAACCAATTAGTAGTTCCCTGCAACCTATAGGAACCAGTGCTTGAGATGGGCCACTCTTTCCCATTTAGTGGACACATGGGAATGAGCGCCACGACTCAAAGGATCGCCTGCCACTATTATTGGCCAGGGCCACCGGCGACATTGAACGTTTCGTCAAGTCCTTGTCCTCAGTGCCAGAAAGTTGACACCATCCAAAACACTGGGACGGCACCCGCGACCCTTGGGGAGAGTTGCCAATCTTGGGCACCACCATTTGAAAGAGATGGCCGTGGATATAATTGACCCTCTGCTGAGAACTAAGAAAGAGTGAACTCCCATATCCTTACCTTAGTGTGACACCTGTTTCCATGTGGGGGCGAAGCCATAGCCATTGCCAGCATGCGAACTCAGTGCATGTAGCTGACGCTTTACTGAATATCTTTAACTAGATCGGGCTTCCCGCATGAAATTCTCACAGACAACGGGGCACAATTTAGAGGCAAGTTGACAGAGGAGGTACTTAGAATACTCAAGACTACGCATATCCATACCTCGCCATATCACCACCCACCACCCCCAAAGTAAAACGGGCAAGTTAGAGCGGGTTTAACGAAGGGACGCTCACCTCTATTCTTCGGAAGTTGGCACAGGAGAAATCCAGAAACTTGAAATGCAGTATCTTCCCTGCCGCATTTATTTGCTTATAGGGAAGTACCCGCATGCGTCAACTGGAGTTCCTCCCGGCCACATTTACTTTTCGGAAGACACCATTAAAGGTCCATTAGAAGCATTACTAAGAAACATGGACAGGATGCCAAAGCATTAGACGACACAGGTCACATCCAGCCTCTCCAGTACGTTCACATGACTTGAAACATACGCCTGAAGGAACTGGCTGGGAATTAACCAAGCGATAAAAGTACGGGAGGCTAGGCGGAAACATTTGCAAATAATTAACAAATCGCAATGCGAAGGACCGAGAACTTGCATGTCCTGGAGTAGAAAGCTGTGACTAACTTCTTCTGCCCAAGTAGCCAGTTCAATTTAAATTTGCAGATTGCTGGAGGCGGACCCTTACAAAGTGCGGGAAAAGATTTCTCGCCACCAACTATAAAATCGCCGTGAAAACGTGAAAGCAGAAACCATTAACCACTTAAATCTGCTTAAAGAAGTTTTTACGAGGCGAGCCCCTCTGCCAACCAGCCACCTTCATGACTTTGGCCCATTGCTATGCAAATGGAAAGAAGACCCATTATCATCCGTAGAGTTCCCGGTGGATAACCAGGAGGAACCCACTTTTAGTTGTGAAAATATTGCTCCCCTACTTAACGGAAGCCCCCAGCAAGAAAAACAAAGTAAGGGAGATTGATGGAAAACCACGGCCTGAATCTCTTGACAGAACAAAAAAACCGGTCCGGACAAACCTGATGCAGTTTGAATGGAATGTCACGGATCCTACCCCCGCCCCCCTTCTCCCCCCCTCCGAATGAGAACATTATCCGATTACCGTATGCCACAAGGCGACCGGATTTAAAACAAGAATTGATTACTTACTTAAGGAAAGGCATTAATTTCGAAGTACCCACGGAGTCCCCCTTTTACAGTGCGGGAGGGAAGTGGCAATGCTGCCTCTACGCTAAACCCAGTGGAGGAAACACCGCCTGTTGCATTCGACTAACACGACAGATGAATGCGTTAACCCACAGTTCCAGCCATAACCCCTACCGGAACCAGAACCAGCTATTTTACTAAGCTGAGCAGGGCTCGCAATTTTCTCAAAGTATGACCATCAGTAAAAGAAATGGTACTTATCAAATACCCCGTAAAATCTGAGGTGAGGAACACTTTAGACTTCAGTTACTCCCAGATGGACAACTTCGTGTTTAAATGTGATGCCATTTGGACTGAAACAATGCTCCATATGGATGTCCTTAACAAGGATGAATGCGAAAGTTTAAATTGGGATCCTTTGAATCATCCCGACCCAATCAGCTATTTTATGGATGCCCTTATCCTAGTAGCATACTGAAATCGTTTGAAGAACAATACTATCAGCGCTATCCCCATTGCTGATTAAAAACAGACTCAGAGAAGGCGAGACTAACCGCCCAGCCCAACCCAAATGTCAAATTGGGTGTGAACAGCTAGGAGTTTCTAGGACATACTATATCCCATGGGACCATGTTCCCCGAGACTCAAAACGTTTGAGAAGACTGAGAAATGCACCGAGACACGTCCTACTAAAACGGGATTGTCCGGTCATTTGTATCTCTCTGTGGATTCTAACCAGAGATATATAAAAGGATTTTAAATAGCCTCTGTGCACCGCTTACATCGCTAACCAAGAAAGGAAACCCAGATCAAAAGTGAGTGTCCATGGTCAGCAGAATCCGGTGCACATGCAATATGCACTCTTAAAAGACCCAAAACTCACCACAAAACCTATTTTACGGCTTCCGGATTTAAACTAGAAGAAAATTCATCTTGCGCACAGATGCCCAGTAACATTGGAATCGAGGTGCTACATTACTACACAGATGAACAGAAGCCCACCAAATCTATTTCAATTGGGGTCGCATATGCGAGCCGGAAGTTAAACCGAGCAGGTTGGTTTTTTTGTAAAACTATTCCACAATCCGATAATTAGGAATGTTTTGTCCTCGTCTGGGAAATACAAAAAAAACCCCTTTCAACGGCATTACCTGTACAGGAAGGGGAATTTTACAATCCAGAGTGGATCACCATAACCTCTGAGCCCTTCCTCAGCCCCCCAATGTTCAAAGAATTTGAATTGCTAGACTGATGAGGTGTCCGCTTGTTCTACAAACCCCCTTACACGTTCCAAGTGGACTATATTCAAGGAAAACATAACGTAGGAGCGGGATTTTTTTAAGCCGTCATTCCTTTGGTGGAAGGCAACGGAGTCCCCGACACATAAACAAGTAGAGGAAGGGTGGAAACCGAGAGAAAAACGAAGATGAGGAAAATGTATTAAGGAATCCCCGAGCAAGAAGGCTAAGCTCTCCTGGAGAAACGATTGTACATCTAAACAATTGAGGAGGGGCTATTGTGACTCCCAAACGAGCGCAAAGGCCTTGTTGCTCTATCTTTTCCTACATCATTTCGTATTGTAATATTTTCTCCGACATTTGCTCTTTCATCTGCAATATTTGCGATCCACATTTGCTATTTCATACCCCGTTGTGATTACTCGCGACCGGTATCTAGAGAATACCACATTATGTTCTTTCATCGGGGGAAAATAAACCCCCCCCCCCCCTTTGATTGAAGGGTAACCCAGCCATGCCCGACATTATTGTTTGAAGCCCAACATTGCATACCGTGAATAAATCTGGTTTAAAAACACAATGGTCATACCTAATCAAACAACATTCCTGGGCATGCCGGTAATTTCTGTGACCCCACATTGGACGCCTTGGCCAAGAAAAAAACACGTCCCCGCGGTTCAGACAAGCGTTGGTTTTTACCACATTGGACGCCCAGCTTGGCCAGGTGACTTCCAGAAAATATATAATACCGCATTAAATCTACTAGAGTGATAAGCTCAGTCCCAGTTTTTTACCTTTATTGTGAGGACAAGAGATTAAACCCCAAAAACGCATAGCCTAATACACGTGTTTATTCAGAGTGGATGATAATTCAGTTCTGTGATTAAATTGTGTTCTTAAAGGATTTTGCGAAGGGAAAAGTAAGGTTATAGTAGAATCTTAATATTAATATAATACATTTTCTTATTTGTTTATTTTAACCAAATCCAACAGCTAAAATGTGCTAAAAGATAAAGTTTCAAATAATTCTTGTCATATAACTGATTAATAAAATCAGAATATTTTCCTAGAAGTGATAGGATGGATATAGGTAGGTAATTAATAGTTCATTAATTCACCTTTATCATCATTCACATGAGAGTCTCCATGCGCACAACACTCGTCATGCAACAAGATATTTAACATCATTAGAATTGACACATCAGAGAGAGAGAGAGATGAAATAATGAGCAGATAGTATTTGAAATGAAAGTCAAACAGCCAGTGGATGTTAAATGGTGGAAAACCTTACGAAAGACTTTTGTGGTGTCTTCATGTTCATACAAGAAGTCCTGAGTCCCACACGCAACGTGTTCTGACGTCCTAACCCAGAAATAAGTTATCAAAAACAAACGGACAGTTAGAGTCTATAGGCGAAGGCAGTCATATATGCTCACCTCAAGAAATTACACTTTATATCACGAGGCGCATCAAGTGAAACTACCACAGCTGGGAACAGTTTAAGTCTCTAGCCGCACACAAGTACTCCCATACGATAATGAGGAAGAGCTGCTCTAGCAGTACTCTTGACACGTGTCACGCGATGAGCTCATTCTATTAGTCTAGGTGGGCCTCTCTTGCGAGTATATCACAGATACCGAGATGCCTAGATATAGTATCACGGAATCATCAATAAAAGATCATCATAACACATCCGAGCATATCACAATGCGTGAAACGATATGCATTACTCTCACAGTCTAGAGCAGTGGAGCAAGTCGAGACTAGTCGCGATCCAGTCGCGTGTCAGGTGAAACGACACATCTATTGAGAGTAGGCGGGGGGTTACGAAGACAATCACGAGCCATCGAGTGAGACTCAGCTCTCTTAGAGTCATATACATGTATCATCTGAGCGGAGACGACTGTGAGACTCTGAGAATCTACAGGGGTTGGGGGGTACACTATGCAGAGCGTCAGGCTACGCATTACGCAATGATTATCTCTACTACATGATAAGTTCTCGTTATCGACGGAGAGCATATCTATATCGATCTAAGATATTACTGTCCATACTGTATGAGTCTCCAGTACCGAGTGCTGGATACTAATAAATCACCAACACGACCTCTGAGTATTGTTACGACTGATCTAACGCATGTCTGCTATTAAGCGAGATGAGAGCAGGCTGACGCTCAAACGTCATGAGATATTGTCCTCACAAATCAGTGATCTCAGGGGACAGGAGGAGTACGCGAGAGGAAGAATATCTCGTGTGAGCATGCTTTCTCTTGCGGCGTGAGAACGTACTCTGACAGGTGGTAGAGAGCAATCGAGAACGGTATCCCTATCGAGCAGATACACTGATGAGTGATCCTCCCGTATATCGAGCAGAACTCAGCTTAATAGATCACTCTCAACAGAGGAGAGCGTCTGTATTGTCAGGTGGCAGAGACTGGTAGAGAGTACGAGCATGAGTACTCTAGGGCTACACTTATGCAGATTTGATATCAGAGTCAACGGTTGTATATATGTGTTGTGTAGTCTGTTCTCAACATCTTGGTGTGTAAGCGGATTACTTCTCGCTTAGGGTCATCGAGATACACTCTGTAGCCTCGGCGTTATTTCCCTCATCACTTCTCATCTCTAAGCGAGAGTGATGACTACCACTATTTGACACGACTGATAGAAGTGTGTATGATGATCGAGCGAGCGAGGCATGGATGTGTTTTTGGTGAATTTTATGGGGTTTTGGGGTGGGGGGGCTAGTGCAGATCTCTCTGCATGAGCGCGTGCGAATTATGCATAGTCGCGCAGAGATATGACCGTGAATCGCGCCACGAATGGTAGTCTATTGTGGAGAGTTGAGTTGCAAGTTAATAGAGGAGAGGCGCTATACGAGATAGCGTGAGAACAATTACATTTCTCTATATATGATAGGATACGAGTGGGTGGAGTCTAGCTCTGTAGTCTGTCGATGGTGTGACTCACGAGGTAAGCACCTTGAATAGAAGCTCTATGTGCATCGAGTACATGGGGGGGGGGGTTGGATGGGGTTGGGGGGGGGGGTGCTATTATATTTCTCTTTTAAGGATCTAAGGGCAGAACTAATGTCGTGGGAAAACAGAACTCTTTCCATAATTAATTAAAAAATCACACTCTCTAGATATCTACTGGTTGAATCTCATGCAAGGTATATCTATCATTCTCCAAGTGTCGGATTCTTCTTGCGCATGATAGCGACTAAATATCTTATCTGAGAAGTGACCTGTAGTTGTCTATAGCTGTTCTCAAGCGAGTATGTCAATAACTTGCTTTAGTAGAGCCAGCGCAGAGATCGATCGAGTATAGAGATCCTCTATGGACTAATCACTGATATCGATGTTCCTGTGGCAAATGGACAACGTAGCGTCGGGTGTAAGTATTGCCTCGCAGTGATATCACTATCACTCTGCGAAAGGGGGATTGGGCGGTATTTGGGATGGTACAGCTGTGCCTGATAGAGGGTTGAGGAGTGTATTGACTCTGCCCGGAGCGAGACACACTAGTAGCATGTGTTATGAGTAGATAGCTAGCGGAGTTGTTTATCGAGAGCCCTGGCGAGCTATGGGCGAGTGGCGCGAGAATTTATGATCAGAAATTGTATATGGCAGAGTGATATATGGTGATATATCCATTGCTCAGGAACTCTAGAACTATACAGATCCTGATGTTGTATTTGTTATTTAGATTCGTCTGTACTAGGGGAAGAGATATGCATTATAATGTTGCTCTTCCAAAGTACAAGAGTGAATACTTTTTAATTGTGTATAATACGGACTAGAGTATAAATCTATTATTTAGTAGTATGAGATCGAGCGCGAATGAGCTAGGCAGTCTGGTGAGGTGGTGTGAACGTGAGAAGACTATAGGAGATGTGATATAATCAGTAAGCTGCAGGGATCAGATCACTTAGGAGTAGTTTACTCGATAAAGATATTTGAAGGGATAGATAGATTATAGCTAGATATGCCAGAAGGGCCACACTGAGCTGAGAGCGCAGATAGGCTGTTTAGCTGCAGTAAGATAGACTATTGTAGCTAGCGATTCGATGTGCGTTGTGATGTGGAGTGTGTATGAGGGTGAGAGGTGTATAGAGATATTTTCTAGAGAGAGTAGAGCGTTATATGAGTCATTACTCTGTTTATTAAGAGCCTCTCTATGGGGGGGGGGGGTATAGATTAATGGGAGGGGGGTGTTGGGGTGGAGGGGTATGGTCATGAGAGACGATTTGTGCAGGTGTTCGTGGAATCAAGATATGTGCCCTGACTATATATTATTATGCCTCGTGCGTGGTAGTATCCTTAATGGGAGACAATTGCGATTAAGGGTCCTAGATAGGAGGATCAAGGGGGGGGGTGTAGAACTTCTACACATGTCCTGGATATCTCAGAATGGTAGTCAGTGGTGTGGCGGGTGCGCAGATCGATTGTTATATGACGAGTGGAAAAGACCTGTTGAAATATAGAGGAGCGTGAGGAGAACTGACTATCTCTACGAGCTCTCGATTAAGTCCAGAGGATGGAGTATCTATATGATGAGGAACGTGAGTGCGGAATGACGTTGACAATGGAGAAGGTTGAGAGGTGACTCAGTCGAGTGCGTTAATAGAGGCTGATATAGTGCTGTGTGGGGAGAGAGGCGCGATCTTATCTGGGAGTGAATGCGGAGGCTGTGAGTAGCCGAATGCTGAAGGCAGCGTGAGCGTGGATATGATCTTGCTGAGTGGCAGTCTCATCACGGTATTAGCTACAGAGGTGTCATGCAAACTTATAGTAGTTCGCCGTGACAGGGGAGCGCGCGATTCGATCGATAAGATGATGGCTAGAAAGAGTGCGAGGGGGTCGGCTCGGAGACAACGATGCGTTGTATGCTATGTGATGGGTCGCACTCTTTGGTGCAGCCTCTCGCTCGAAGTATGGTGAGTGTTATTGTATCTGCTCATATCAGTCTACTAACATAGCACCAGTGGCCCAGAGGAGATACCGATTCGCTCGTAGATATGACTCTCGGCTTGAGTGAGAAATTTTTCAGAATGGAACGATAACCAGGGACGCCTTTTTAGACCGCTTCGAACGCTTTGCTAAAAGGGTTTGGACTTGAAGAACGAAGTGAACTTGAAACTTGTCCCAGGCCTAAGAAGGAGCCGGCCTACAAAGTTTATACTTATAGAACTCAGGTCTGCCGGAGACAAGACATACTATACTAGATCGAGCTCTGTGAGAGTGAGTCAACATCTCGATGCGGACTATGGTTGGATGAGTATTAGCGGTTGAGGCTATCTCTGCCTCTCAGTAAGTCTTATCTCCGAGGAAGAGAGAGAGAGGGGCACTGGAATCATGTGAGGTCACGTAGTTTAGGAGACAGAGACTGACTCTACGAGGAGTGAGTTGTAGGCCTACACATCACACGGTAATTGAGTGGACGGAGAGAGAGAGGTAGTAAGAGTGGTGGAGATGTGAGCAGCTGAGGGAGATCTTAGACCGTGTGAAGCGATGATGGATCTAGTGATAGATGACAGAGGAAGCTGGTGCTAGTGAGAGAGTTGCATTATACTCTCTCATCTCATACGTTATAGGACGGAGTGGTTGAGGTGAGAATGTGCGTAGTGATGACGATAAGCTTTGTAGAAAGCGTGGGCGCATGGGAACGGTGTATAAGATAAGGCTTCAGATAGTCTAATGAAGCTGGGCTGTGGTGAGGTGCGGATAGTAGCCGAAAGAGTGCTATCTAAGGGTGATATCAATCGATCTGTAGTGGCGATGAAATAAGTTTTATACTGTGTAGATCAGGTGCGGCAGAAAGAGAGCAGGAAATGCTAGTCGGTGCGCCACTACCCATAGCCGATCTACGCAAAGCAAACTATGGAGCCGTCTCTCGCTAGCGGCGAGTAGTACAGGCGACGCTGAGAAGCGAGAAGACTTCTAGACGAATGTCAAAATGAATAATGATGCGACGCACCTGAGACAGGAGATAAATGGGAAAGTACTGTCGCTTGAACAATCACAACACTAATGAGTGAAGCGAACCTCCTCACCCAACATGCCTGCCTGTCCTGCAAAGACAAAATCGTCACCCAGAAGGGAGCAGAGGACCGGAAACGTTCTCATGCCTCTCCGGTCGATCGTGTGAATCAGTAGTCACTCGTGAAAACGGGAAGCAAGATCTGTGAGGATCATGCCGCTATATGTAGACAACATGATCGCATAACAGGACTTGCATGTATACGAGAGTTGTCTGGCTATGTATTGCTGGAGTGGGTCAAGAGAGAGAGCTTGATCTCTGCGAGGGGGTCTCGTGACTCACTCTGACGAATTATGCGAGAGAGACTTAGAGTGAGTGGCTATCTTCTCGCAATAGTGGGACACTCATATCTTCTGGTGAGAGGATGTTATACTTCGGGTCTGAAGGTTACCAGCTGCCATGTAGTGAAATTATAGTCAAGTGAACGGACTTATCATTACTGAGTCTTAATATCTCTAGAAGACATGGAGAGTCAGTGAAGATATTATGTATGAAAATTGATACTTCACTGTTTTGTAAGACAATGGGTAGAGTAGAGTTATGTATATGAAGTTTCACAACTATTAGAGTGAAATACTCTACTTTCACATCGCAGCTATAGGGGGGGTGGAGAGTGAGGAGCTGTGTATATGCAGTGGACGTGGAGAGTATCTAGCGAGTGGCAGAGATGTAAAAGAGCTGAATTAGCGTAGGTGACACGCGACACCGTACGCGGAAAATCGCAGCTTTCAAAGAGTAGAGTGTATGTAGTGACTTGGGCGGCGAAGAGATTAGGTGTATGATAGTTGGCACTGCAAGAGTGACAGCGTCGCTGGTCTGTGGTTTATAGGGAGAGAGATGATTGAGAACTCTTGTGTAACGACGTTCTATAACGAGCTGGCCGCGGACCTAAAAAGGGAGACTTCTGTGTGAAAAAGGGATTTGATTGTTGCGCACGTGACACTGGTCAGGCGTTGTGAGACTCTCGCAGTGAAGGAGCTAGTGTAAACGAAAGAGTCGAAAGTTATTAGGTATTGGTGGTAGCGTGTGGGCTACCTTATGTGGTATAGGTAGCTCAGGTGTCTAGTGTGAAAGGTGAATCTCCTATCAACATTGTAGGACACAAAGTGGGGTAGATATGTTACCACGCAATCTCTGGTAGCACGAATGTATGGTAGCGCCGTGTCGCGTCTATATTGATGTAGTGGCGCAGTGGCGAGCGTCCGCGAGTCGGGAATCTATGGGATATCGTATTGCGGTCAATGTCTTGTCCTGCAGGATAAGTAGCCCTACTCATGAGGTTCTATATACTTCAGAGGAGAGGTTCGAGCGCGCGTTGGTAGGCGCGAGCAGCACTGCGAGGGACGCCCTTTTTGGATCTGACTGGCCGAGATCACAGTTGCACGCGCCGAGTTTGAGAATGAGTGTGACGTGTGTGGCGGCTGAGGGTAGTAGTAGATTTGGAGCGCTTTCAGTGCTATGAGGAGACTATAGAGAGAGAGGTAACTCGCAAGTGCATAGCCTGATTCTAAGTAGTGATGTAGTGTGGATTCGGGTTCTACGCGCGATGTATTGCTCATTTGTGTAGTGGTGTTCTAGAAGCCATAGGGGGTTGGGGGGGTTGACTCAATGCCAGGCAATATGTGTGCGACTCACATATGTGCTGGTAGTCTATACGCTGGGATGAAGCATTATATTTTCTTACTTATTATAGACGGAGAGTGAGATGTAGTGTGTGTGGATGCGCGCGTGTTTGGGCTGATGGCCGTCTTGAATCTATACATCTTACACGATGGTGACATCCTGGTATGCGAGCACTTAGAACAAGACAGTTGAAAAAAGAGGAGTGGATCGGTTTAGGAATAGTTCTCTCACTGAGACTCTATGCGAGAGAGTTCTCCGAGGGAGCGTATCGACCATCTACTCTACTTTCTCCGCCCTCTCTTGTATCACGGTGGCATTGAGACAGGAGATCGGTTTAACGGTATGCACGACGAGCCTGCGCAACTTCTTCGGAAGGAGTGTGTGGAAACGCAGAGATCATGCGCAGAGAAGCGAGTGGGATCGTATCTTCCTGCCGCATTATTTGCTTATAGGGATGTGGCCTGGCGCTATTTGTGGCTTCCGAACGTGTGTATCATATGCCGCGAGCGCGCGTCCGACATTACTGGCGTGAGGCGAAGCAACGCCTCATTAACGTGGAGCCCACTTTCAACGCAGCATTACTAAAAACATTGGACAGATTGCCGAAGTGGGGTGCTTTACGACTCGGGCTTGATGCGCATCTTCTTCAGCCGGAGATATACGATGTGAGCGAGCGGGAGTGACCTTGAAACATGCTGCTCTCTGACTTGAATATTGGATCTATAGGTGAGACATGGTATCGAAAAGCTGATAGGATATAGAGAGTGGTCACGAGACTGTGTGCGGAAGACTCGTGCGACAGAGAGTGTGAGACGAGATCGTGTGCAAGTGGGCTAAGGAACAGGGTGACATCTACACTACGAAGTAGTGTTGATCATACCAGGGTAGTGCGGAGATAGGATGCTGTAGTATGATCCAAGAAGTCGGAGTGCTATAAGAGTAGTGAGCTAGCTGAGTATGAGTGTATTTGCTATCAGAGAGTAAGATATAGCGCGCTAGCGCGAGTAACATGTGGGTGAATAAGGATTTCATGGGTGTTGGGTAGACAAGACTTTTTTTTATGATGCGTCCGATGATGATGATCTCTGGGACGGTATCGTTCTCTCTCATATATTTGGAGCGGCGTAGATGACGTTACTCTCTTCATTCTATGATCAAGATAGTTGGAGAAGGTGTGGATACACGTGAGTGAGTACGACGCGTGATTTAGTGTTAATGAGATATTAATGGTATTGACATTGAATTAGTGAAATTGGAAAGAAGAGGCCTTTATACACTCAGTAGAGGGGGGGGGGGGGGGGGTGAGGGAATATTTGGAGGTTTGGTGGGGGGGGTGGGGGGGGTGAGAAGGAGTGAGAATAAGGTTTAGTTAAAATGATTGTTTATGGTTGGTTTAAGTTGTGGGTTATCATAGCAGTATAAGGTCATGTATAAGGAAGGAGCGAAGTAAGGTTGTGGTATGTATGGTTGGATAGGTGAATTAGAATTGAAGTTGTGTGTTAATATAAGATTTACACGTTGGAATAGAGAGAAATTAAAGCAAGAAATTGATTACTACTTAAGAAAAAGGGGACTTAATTTAGAATGTAGAGTGTAAACTTAACAGGGGGGCGGGAGTGGGTGATATTACGCGAGAGACCCAGTGAGAACGACCTCCTGTGCAACTGACGACATACCGACAGCTGAATGCGTAACACATAAGTTCCAAGCCAAACCATTAACCGGACTCATGAACCAAGCTATTTTACTAAGCTGAGCAGGCTCCTATTTTTCAAAGATCGAACACTCAGTAAAGGTACTATCAAATACCGGTAAAAGCTGAGGTGAGGAACATGTGTTAGCCTTTCAGTAACTCCAGATCGTCACTTCGAGTTTTTAATGTGTATGCCATTTGGACTGAACAATGCTCCTAGTGTCTTATCACCCGGATGATGTGAGAAAGTTATTGGATCCTTTGAATCATTCAGCCATCAGCCAATTTTATGGATGAATATCCTAGTAATCGTACTGAAACGTTTGAAGTAAAACATTATACAGCGCTATTTCCTTGCTGTTTAACAGACTCAAGAGAAGCGGCTGGACTACTAACCGCCCCGCCCAACCAAATGTCAAATTGGGTGTGAACAGCTAGCAGTTCCTTAGGGATCATAACTATATAACCATGGGACCATGTTCAGCGCAATACTCATAATACGGTTGAGAAGCTGAGGAAATGCACCGAGGGGGGACCGGTCCACAAAAGGGATGTCCAGGTCATTTGTATCTAGTCTGTGGATTCTACCAGAAAGATTATATAAAGGATTTTAATAGCCTCTGTGAGGACCGCTTACATCGCCATATACCAAGAAAGGAAAACCAGATTATAAGTGACAATATGGTCAGCAGAATGTGAACATGCATAGCCACATCTTTTAAAAGAGAAACTCACCACACCACCCAAAACGATTATACGGACTTCTCCGTATTTAACTAGAAAATTCATCTTGTGCACAGATTCCAGTAAACATTGGGAATCGGGGGCTACATTAAGTACAGCCCATATGACCAGAAGCCCACCAAAATCTATAGGTCCTGGGTCCGCATATGCCGGAGTCGGAAGTTAAACCGAGCATGAACAAAACTATATCCTACTATCGAAAAGGGAATTGTTTGTCCCAGAACGTCTTGGGGTTTTACAAAAATTTCAAGCATACCGATACGGAAGAAAAATTGAACAATCCAGAGTGAACTCACCAACCTCTGACCTTCCTCGCCAATTCAAAGAAAATTTGAATGCTAAGACTGATGATGAGGTGGTCGCTAGTTCTACAACCTTACACGTTCATAGTGGGACTATATGCCAGGAAAACATAACGTAGGAAGCGGATTTATTTTAAGCCGTCTTCCTAATGATGCATGGACGGTAGAGACACAGACCAAGTAGAGGAAAAGGGTGGAGAACCAGGAGAGAAAAAACGAAGATGAGAAAAGGATTGAAAGGAATCCCGAGGCAAGAATGGCTCAAGCTGGTCTCCTGGAGTGAACATATTGACATCAAACATGAGTGAGGGGCTATTGTTGATAAACGAGCGCAAATGCCTTGTTGCTCTATCTTTTCCTACATCTTGGCGTATGGGGTGTATTTTCTTTCCGACATTTGCTCTTTCATCTCATATTTGCGACCCATATTTGCTATTTCATTGTAGTGATTACTCGCGACCAGTATCTAGAGAACCACATTTGTTCTTTCATCGTGGGGAAATAAAGTCCTTTGGATTGAGTCCACATGCCCTGACATATATCTTGTTTGAAGCCCACATTTGCAACGTGATAAATCTGGTAAAAACACATCTGGATCAAATCCGAATTTCCAACATCTTGGACCAAGGCGGTACATTTAAGCCAGGTGAAAAATAAACCAATAGATTCTGAACAATCCAACATTTTGACTGCCAGGGAAAACTCGCGATCCGTGCGTTCATGACCAAGCGTTTGGTTTACCACATTTGTTGACGCTGTAGCTTTGAAGCCAGGTGACTTCCAAAATATAATAATACCGCATAAGCTACTAGCTGGGAAGGCTAGTCCCCAGATTTTTTTTACCTTGTGAGTGAATAGAATTAAAACCCCAAAAACGCATAGCCCTAATACACGGTGTTTATTCAGAGTATGGATGATAATTTCAGTCCTGTTATTAATTTGTGTTCTTAAAGATTTTGCGAAGGGAAAAGAAGGTTAGTAAGAGTTCTTATAACTTATTAATAACATTATTCTTATTTTTGTTTATTTTTAAACCTCACAGCTAAAATGTGCGAAAGATAAAGTTTCAAATAATTCTTGGCATAACTGATTAATAAAAATCAGAAGATTTTCCTAGAAGATGATAGTAGATAAGAGGTTAATTAATAGTTCATATTTCACGCGCCCTTTATCATCATCACAGCTCTCCCATGCGCACACACTCTCATGCACAAGATATTTAACATCATTAGAATTGAACAGAGACAGAGAGAGAGAGAGAATGAATGAAATGAGCAGTAGTTTTAAATGCAAGTCAACCAGTGATGTTAAATGTGAAAAACTTGAACGAAGACTTTTGTGTGTCTTCAGTTCCATCATCAGAAGTCTGAGTCTACACGCAACGTGTCTGACGTCTAACCAGAAATAAAGTTATCAAAAACGGACAATTGGCTAGCAGAATTCCGCCATAGACATTCTCTTTCATTCCTCAATTAAAAAGGAATATTGTCTCACCCACAAGTCATAAGGTGGACGCAGCATTTTTTCGTCACCATATACTGCTTGCTCACAAGTTCAATACATCACAATATATCAATACAAGTTCAATCAATCATCATAAATTCAAATCACTCGAAAGATCATTATTATCTGAAGTCCAGCAAAAGAGCTCAAAAGAGGAATCGCATATTTATACCACACTAAAGCGCATTTTATGAAGCAGACTCGAAAGTATATGAATCACGACTACATACGCAAGATTATGAGTCTACATATCACTAACATTTCGTGAAGATATCCAGTCTGACCAGTACCGTCGGGAGATTAGACAACAGACCTTTTGTTCATATGACAGCTATTAACTGTTGATCAACACTACAGAGATATACTCAAACAGTGAAGGAATATACATAGATATCTCGTCAGCGTTCTCCGTACGACAACAGTATTCATCAGAACGTCCTCAGCTTAGAGATACCCCGTTCGACATAACGTATAACAACTTGGGACATTTTATGCATACATGTGAATCCTCATATCTAGGAGAAGCATTTAGAGACACATGGACTGTGTAGAGTACTCACCATTTTGGTAACACGTATCATATCACATCATCATTTCACTTTACACCAGTTCATTCTTAATTAACTATTACTTAATTAACTGTAATTTTTATTATCTCATCTGTGTTTTTTTGTGTGAATCGTCTTTCACCATCATCACGTTCTAACCATTACTAACCCTATATGTGTGGATATTTCATTAATAAACCCAACGATCGGTTGATCATTATCAAGAGTTTGTTAATGTATCACTCGTGCTGTCGGTGTTACATATTCACCTATAGGAACCTTTCTCTACTCAGATGAGGTTGGGGGCTTTTTCTTTACGGGATCTAAGGGCAGAAGCTAAGGTCGTGGGGAAACAGAACTCTTTCCATAATTAATTAGAAAACACTAGTGGAAAGCATTCGCATTCCTGTCTTCTTGTCCCTATCTCGAATAGGTCTTTATTATTTCTTAACGAGCCAATTTCTAGAGACCTTATATCTAATATCTCATAGACTATTCCAGGCAAAAACTACTGTTGTAGTTGCCCCAGTACTCACCACACGACAATTGTGGACTCGTCTTGGGATTAGTGAACCCGGACTTAGAAGTGTGATAAATCACATTTTCATCCCTGCCATACAATTGCGATAATTGCAAAATTGGTTGCATTTTCGAGGGATTATCTCTTAGACTGACTATTACTATAATTTGTCTATTTCATAGTGGGGGAATAATTTATATCTCTAAAACACGAGTGATACTTTTTAAATTGAGTATCAAAACGGACAGAGTAAACATTTTTGAGAAACAGAGGATACTGTAGGGAACTGAAAATTTTTTTTTTCAGTAACTGCTGGAGAAATTGTTATTATAAATATTTACTAAATATTTCATAGAAAACTTCGAGATAATCTGTTACATAATTTTTCAGAATATGCTGAGTGAGTGATTTTTTTAAAGAACTATTTGAACTTGATTACTAATTTAAACCTAGCTTGTTTTATAGAGATAATTACTTGTGCGAGTCTAAACAATTTGCTTGGAGGTCACTGCCAATTTTTCCCTTCGTGAACCCATACTGCATATCATGGCAGATGCCGCAAAAATTAGGACTAGTTTAATGGAGGCAGGGCGTGAATTCGGGTTAAGTGGAAAAGACCTGATGAAATATGTAAGCGAGGAAACTGATAAACTCCATGAAAGAGAGTTGGAAATGCAGAAACTTACAATGGAGAAGGCCGCAGCAGAAGCAGCGGAGCGGAAAGCCGCAGCAGAAGCAGCGGAGCGGAAAGCCGCAGCAGAAGCAGCGGAGCGGAAAGAAGCTGCAGAGCATGCACTTAAAATGAAGCAACTGGAAATCCAGGGACAGACCAATCAGATAAAGCTGGCAAAAAGTGCAGCGGCTTCCAACTTTGATGGAGGGTACTCACCCCCCTCAGATGGTGTGCCTACTTCGCAACCTGCACCACCCAATGCCATGAACTTTCCGCTGGAACCTTTTTCAGAAAGGAACGATACCATGGACGCCTTTTTAGACCGCTTCGAACGCTTTGCAACAGGGTTTGGACTTGAAGAACGGAAGTGCAACTTGAAACTTTCCCAGGGCCTAAGAGGAGCCGCCTACGAAGTTTTTAATAAATTCCGGCCGGAGAGCAAGATGACTATCAGGCATTGAAAAAAGCTCTCTTGGTGAGGTACGAGCTTCATTCAGAGGCTTACCGAAAAAAATTTCGAGGTTCTAGGAAGGAGGCCGGAGAGACTTTCTCACAGTTCGCAGCCCGTATTGAAGACTACTTAGTGAAGTGGTGTACACTGGGAAACTTTACCGAGAACTATGACGGGTTGAAAGAGCTGATTCTGATAGAGCAACTAAAAGAGTCTATGTCGGTGGTGGAAATGCGTAGATTTCTCACTGAAAAACGGCGCTGACCGGTTAGAAAATATTCTTACACTGGCAGAGCGATTCCAAAATGCTCTCATGGAGTCTCAAGGAGCCAGAAAGAAGTTTTCGGATCAGGCGCCAAAGCAACCTGCTCGCTCCCAACCAGACCAACAAAGCAAAGGACCACACATCTCGCATAAACAGCACGCAAAACAAGATAACTACAAAGAGCAAAACAAGAAAAATGCTGCGACCCGCACCAGAGACAGGGAGATAAATGGTGCAAGTACTGTCGCTTGAAACAATCACAACACTAATGAGTGCAAGCGCAGACCTCTCCTCCCCAACATGCTGCCTGTCTGCAGACAAAATCGTCACCCCGGAAGGAGCAGAGGACCGGAAACGTTTCTCATCCTCCCGTCATCGAATTAGTCCTCGTAAACGGACAATCTGTGGAGTGCCTTTATGACACAGGACTTGCTTTCGATGCGGTGGTCAGGGCATCTCTTGTCACCCCTGACCAGATAACAGAAGAGAGTGTCGACATCCAAGGTCCGACGAAGGATGTTGCACCCATGACACTGCCAATTGCACTTATCAGAGTGGAATCTCGTTATGTGACAGGAGAGATTCGTGCAGCTATAATGGAAGAACCAATCTACTCTTTAATCTTGGGATGTAGATATGTGTTCCTTGGAGAACCTACTCAACCACTAGTCATGGCGGCCGTACAGACTAGAGGACAGTCAAAAAAAAGACGCAGAGCAGGAAACCTCCTACCAATATCCTCCCCGAGGAATTGAAGAGAGGGCCCAAAGGGAAGATTCCTCACTGGCGCCCTGTTTTAAAAAATTACCTAGGACACACAACCCACCTACCAAGGGAGACTTCTTTATGAAAAATGGATTGATGTATCGCCGAGCTGGAAACGAAGGACAGGAACACAACCAATTAGTAGTTCCTGCAACCTATAGGAACCAGGTGCTTGAGATGGGCCACTCTATCCCATTTAATGGACACATGGGAATGAGCGCCACGACTCAAAGGATCGCCTGCCACTATTATTGGCCAGGGATCACCGGCGACATTGAACGTTTCGTCAAGTCTTGTCCTCAGTGCCAGAAAGTTGCATCAAAACACTGGACGGCACCCGCGACCCTTGGGGAGATGCCAATCTTGGGCACCCCATTTGAAAGAGTGGCCGTGGATATAATTGGACCTCTGCTGAGAACTAAGAAGAGGAACTCCCATATCCTTACCTTAGTGGACACCTGTTCCATGTGGGGCGAAGCCATAGCCATGCCAGCATGCGACTCAGTGCATGTAGCTGACGCTTTACTGAATATCTTTACTAGATGGGCTTCCCGCATGAAATTCTCACAGACAACGGGTCACAATTTAGAGGCAAGTTGACAGAGGAGGTGCTTAGAATATTCAAGACTAGGCATATCCATACTTCGCCCTATCACCCCCAAAGTAACGGGCAAGTAGAGCGGTTTAACGGGACGCTCACCTCTATTCTTCGGAAGTTGGCACAGGAGAAGCCAGAAACTTGGGATCAGTATCTTCCTGCCGCATTATTTGCTTTATAGGGAAGTGCCGCATGCGTCAACTGGAGTTCCTCCGGCCACATTACTCTTCGGAAGACCCATTAAAGGTCCATTAGAAGCATTACTAAGAACATGGACAGATGCCAAGGCAGACGACACTGTCACATCAGCCTTCCAGTACGTCACAGACTTGAAACAACGCCTGAAGACTGGCTGGGAATTAACCACAGCGAAAGTACGGGAGGCTAGGCGGAAACATGCCAAATATTACAATCGCAATGCGAAGGACCGAGAACTAGCAGTAGGAGAGAAGGTGCTACTTCTTCTGCCAAGTAGCAGTAATAAATTGCAGATTTGCTGGAGGGGACCCTACAAAGTGGTGGAAAAGATTTCTCGCACCAACTATAAAATCGCCGTGAACGGAAAGCAGAAAATTTACCACTTAAATCTGCTTAAGAAGTTTTACGAGCGAGCCCCTGCCGAACCAGCGCACTTCATGACTATGGCCATTGCTATGCAAATGGAAGAAGAGCCATTATCACCCGTAGAGTACCCGGTGATACAGGAGGAATCACATTTAGATGTGAAATAAGCTCCACCTTAACGGAAGCCCAGCAAGAAAAAGTAAGGAGATTGATGGAAAACCACGCCGACTCTCTGACAGACAAACCGGGCCGGACAAACCTGATGGAGTTTGACATGGAAGTCACGGATCCTACGCCCATCCGAATGAGAACCTATCCGATTCCGTATGCCAAGGCGACATTAAAGCAAGAAATTGATTACTTACTTAAGGAAGGCATAATTTCGAAGTCGGAGTCCCCTTACAGGGCGGGAGTGGTGCTGTTACGCAAACCCAGTGGAGAACACCGCCTGTGCATCGACTACCGACAGCTGAATGCGTTAACACAGTTCCAGCCAGAACCATTACCGGACCAGAACCAGCTATTTACTAAGCTGAGCAGGGCTCGCTATTTTTCAAAGATCGACCTCAGTAAAGGGTACTATCAAATACCGGTAAAAGCTGAGGTGAGGAACATGTTAGCCTTCCGTACTCCAGATGGACACTTCGAGTTTAATGTGATGCCATTTGGACTGAACAATGCTCCTAGTGTCTTCACAAGGATGATGCGAAAGTTATTGGATCCTTTGAATCATCCTGCCATCAGCAATTTTATGGATGATATCCTAGTAGCTACTGAATCGTTTGAAGAACATATATCAGCGCTATCCTTGCTGTTTAACAGACTCAGAGAAGCGGGACTAACCGCCCGCCCAACTAAATGTCAAATTGGGTGTGAACAGCTAGAGTTCCTAGGACATACTATATCCCATGTTCCCCGAGACTCAAAACGTTGAGAAGCTGAGAAATGCACCGAGACCGTCCACTAAAAGGGATGTCCGGTCATTTGTATCTCTCTGTGGATTCTACCAGAGATATATAAAGGATTTTAATAGCCTCTGTGCACCGCTTACATCGCTAACCAAGAAAGGAAACCCAGATAAAGTGACATGGTCAGCAGAATGTGCACATGCATATGCACTCTTAAAAGAGAAACTCACCACAAAACCTATTTTACGGCTTCCGGATTTAACTAGAAAATTCATCTTGCGCACAGATGCCAGTAACATTGGAATCGGGGCTACATTACTACAGCCAGATGACAGAAGCCCACCAAATCTATTCCCGGTCGCATATGCGAGCCGGAAGTTAAACCGAGCGGAACAAAACTATTCCACAATCGAAAAGGAATGTTTGTCCCTCGTCTGGGGAATACAAAAATTTCAAGCATACCTGTACGGAAGGAAATTTACAATCCAGAGTGATCACCAACCTCTGACCTTCCTCGCCAATTCAAAGAATTTGAATGCTAGACTGATGAGGTGGTCGCTTGTTCTACAACCTTACACGTTCCAAGTGGACTATATCCAAGGAAAACATAACGTAGGAGCGGATTTTTTAAGCCGTCATCCTATGAGGCAGGACGGAGAGCACAGACAAGCAGAGGAAAGGGTGGAAACCGGAGAGAAAAACGAAGATGAGGAAAAGGATTAAGGAATCCCGAGCAAGAAGGCTAAGCTCTCCTGAGTACGATTGACATCACACTTGAGGAGGGGCTATTGTGATAAACGAGCGCAAATGCCTTGTTGCTCTATCTTTTCCTACATCTTTCGTATTGTATTTTTTCTGACATTTGCTCTTTCATCTCATATTTGCGATACACATTTGCTATTTCATTGTTGTGATTACTCGCGACCGGTATCTAGAGAACCACATTTGTTCTTTCATCGGGGGAAATAAAGTCCTTTGATTGAGTCCACATGCCCGACATTATTGTTTGAAGCCCACATTGCATCGTGATAAATCTGGTAAAAACACATATGGTCATCCGAATCCAACATCTGGGCATGCGGTAATTTCTGTGACACCACATTGGACTGCCCCAGAGTCGGGGCCGCGGTTCAGACAAGACGTTTTGGTTTACCACATTAGACGCCTAGCTTGGCCAGGTGACTTCCAGAAATATATAATACCGCATAATCTACTAGAGTGAAGCAGTCCAGTTTTTTACCTTGTGAGGAAGAGATTAAACCCCAAAACGCATAGCCTAATACACGTGTTTATTCAGAGTGGATGATAATTCAGTTCTGTGATTAATTGTGTTCTTAAAGGATTTTGCGAAGGGAAAAGAAGGTTAGTAGATCTTATTATTAATACATTTTCTTATTTTTGTTTATTTTAACCTCACAGCTAAAATGTGCGAAAGATAAAGTTTCAAATAATTCTTGGCATAAATGATTAATAAAATCAGATTTTCCTAGAAGTTGATAGGATGATAAGAGGTAATTAATAGTTCATATTTCACCTTTATCATCATCACAGTCTCCCATGCGCACACACTCTCATGCACAAGATATTTAACATCATTAGAATTGAACTCAGAGAGAGAGAGAGATGAATAATGAGCAGTAATTTAAATGAAAGTCAACCAGTGATGTTAAATGTGAAAACTTACGAAGACTTTTGTGTGTCTTCAGTTCATCAGAAGTCTGAGTCTACACGCAACGTGTCTGACGTCTAACCAGAAATAAGTTATCAAAAACGGACATTTGGCTAGCAGAATTCGCCATAGGACATCTTTCATTCCTCAATTAAAAAGGAATATTGTCTCACCCACAAGTCATAAGGTGGACGCAGCATTTTTCGTCACCATATACTGCTTGCTCACAAGTTCAATACATCGTTATCACAAGTTCAATAAAGAGTCATCATAAATTCAAATCACTCGAAAGATCATTATTATCTGAAGTCAAGCAAAAGAGCTCAAAAGAGGAATCGCATATTTATACCACGTGCAACACACTCTTAAGCGCATTTTATGAAGCAGACTCGAAAGTATATGAATCACGACTACATACGCAAGATTATGAGTCTACATATCACTAACATTTCGTGAAGATATCCAGTCTGATCAGTACCGTCGGGAGATTAGACAACCGACCTTTTGTTCACATGACAGCTATTAACTGTTGATCAACACTACAGAGATATACTCAAACAGTGAAGGAATATACATAGATATCTCGTCAGCGTTCTCCGTACGACAACAGTATTCATCAGAACGTCCTCAGCTTAGAGATACCCCATTCGACATAACGTATAACAACTTGGGACATTTTATGCATACATGTGAATCCTCATATCTAGGAGAAGCATTTAGAGACACATGGACTGTGTAGAGTACTCACCATTTTGGTAACACGTATCATATCATCATTTCACTTTACACCAGTTCATTCTTAATTAACTATTACTTAATTAACTGTAATTTTATTATCTCATCTGTGTGTTTTGTGTGAATCGTCTTTCACCATCATCACGTTCTAACCATTACTAACCCTATATGTGTGGATATTTCATTAATAAACCCAAAGATCGGTTGATCATTATCAAGAGTTTGTTAATGTATCACTCGTGCTGTCGGTGTTACATATTCACCTATAGGAACCTTTCTCTACTCAGATGAGGTTGGGGGCTTTTTCTTTACGGGATCTAAGGGCAGAAGCTAAGGTCGTGGGGAAACATAACTCTTTCCATAATTAATTAAAAAACACTGTCTAGTGGAAAGCATTCGCATTCCTGTCTTCTTGTCCCTATCTCGAATAGGTCTTTATTCTTTCTTAACGAGCCAATTTCTAGAGACCTTATATCTTATATCTCATAGACTATTCCTGGCAAAAACTACTGTCGTAGTTGCCCCAGTGACTCACCACACGACAGAGGGGCAAATTATGATTGCTTATGTCACAACTGAATGTGACAAATTTATTGAACGCGAAGAAAAAAGATTAGAAAAAGAGGCTGAAAGAAAGTTAGAGGCTGAAAAAGAAATTAAGAGGCTGCAGATTGAGGCTGACAAGGAGGCTAGGGCATTGGAGGCAGAAGAAAAGAGACTAGCTGCAGAAAGAGAAGAAAAGAGATTAGCTGCAGAAAGAGAAGAAAAGAGACTAGCTGCAGAAAGAGAAGCAGAAGAAAGGAGACAGGCTGCAGAGAGGGAAGCAGAAGATAGAAGATTGCAGAGGGAACACGAGTTACGACTAAGGGAGTTTGAGTTTCAAAGCCATGCTCCTGAAAATGGTGCCAGTCCCTTTACCTCAGATGCTACTGTTAGTCAGGGAGCCTCAACCTCAGCTATGAGTTTTCATTTAGACCATTTTGTTGAGAAAGACGATGACATAGAAAGTTACCTAAATAGATATGAACTTTTGGCTACTACGTATGGTTTAGAGAGAGAAAGGTGGAGCCTAAAGTTATCACAAGGGCTTCGTGGTATAGCTTATGAAGTTTTTGCCAAGATGAGCAGGGATGATCAGGACAATTATGACATGCTAAAGCAGGCTCTTTTGTTAAGATATGAAAAGAATGGGGAATTTTATAGAAAAAAATTTAGGAATGCCAAACTACTGTCGGGTGAGACTTATCACCAGTTCTCTGCACGGTTAGAGACCTACTTGGAGAAATGAACTGCTCTGGGGAAAACCCAAGATCTTAAGGAAATGATCCTTATTGAGCAACTAAGAGAGTCCATGGCTCCAGACCTGAGAAAGTTTCTCATGGAACAAGGTGCAGAGAGGCTGGGTGAGTTACTCAATGTCGCTGAGAGGTATCAGGCAGCCCAAGCAGAGGTAGTTGGAAATAAAAAGAAACAGGTAGACAATTTTAAGGCACCTCAGAACTTTAATAGGTTTGACCATAGAGACCAGAACAAAGGTAAGCACCAGTTTGATAGGCCACGCACAATACTATAATAATAAAACCCCACAATTCAATGAAAGGAAATATAATGACAGAAAACCCTTTAACCAAGGAAAGAAGTATTGTAAACATTGTCGGATGGACAACCATAACACTGAAAATTGTAGAAAGAAAACTCCTACTTTCGATGCAATGAAAATGGGAGAAAGGGAGTAAAGGTCAACCTTACTGAACAACAGGAACCTTACCACCCCCCAGTGTGTGAAGATGTAACATGCAATGGTGTCACCATAAGGTGTTTGTATGATACTGGATTAGATTATGATTCAGTTGTGAGTTCTCACCTGGTGCAGGCAGATCAATACACCACAGAAACAGTGGAGATTCAAACTGCAACCAAGGACGTAGCGACCATGACACTTCCCGTCGCCAGGATAAATGTGAAAATGCGATATGTGGAAGGAATCATAAAAGCAGCAGTGATAAATGAACCAATCTACCCTCTGATATTGGGGTGTAGATATGTCTTCTTGGGGAATCCCAAGAGACCTGTGACCATGGCAACAGTACAGACCAGATCACAGTCTAAAAAGGAGGAGGATAATCCGATAAATACCCATCCAGATGAGATGAGGAAGGCACAGGCGGAGGATAAGACCCTCAAGCCTTGTTTTAAGAAATTGCCCAAATGTCATACACCTCCAGGCAAAGGAGATTTCTATATGAAGAACAAATTGATATATAGGAAGGCTGGAAATGGATCCAATGGTCACGGACAGCTGGTCCTTCCAATTTCATATAGGACTAAAGTGTTGGAACTAGGGCATGCGATTCCCTTCAGTGGTCATACGGGGATCAGCGCAACAGGACAGCGTATAGCTTGTCATTATTTCTGGCCAGGAATAACTGAAGACATAAAGAGATATGTAAAATCCTGTCCATAGTGCCAACGGGTAGCTCAAAAGCATTGGACTGCTCCAGTAACTCTAGGGGAAATGCCCATAGTGGGAACCCCCTTTGAAAGAGTTGCCGTGGACATTGTGGGACCTCTCACTCGGACCAAGAGGAGGAACAGTTACACTCTGACTCTGGTGGACACTTGTTCTATGTGGGGAGAGGCGGTAGCCCTGTCATCAATTGATTCGAAGCATGTGGCAGAGGCATTACTCACAATCTTCACCAGGTTAGGCTTTCCCAACCAAATCTTGACTGATAATGGCTCTCAGTTCAAGGGGAAACTAACAGAAGAAGTATTCAGGATCTTTCAAGCCAAACACTTTCATTGTAGCCCGTATCATCCTCAAGGAAATGGCCAAGTAGAAAGATTTAACGGGACTCTCATGTCGATCCTGAGGAAGTTGGCACATGAAAAACCAGATACATGGGATCAGTACCTTCCCGCCACCTTGTTTGCCTACCGGGAGGTACCCTATAGTTCAACCGGTATGGCCCCGGCAACATTGTTATTTGGAAGGCCAATAAAAGGTCCCCTGGAAGCCTTGTTAAGGACATGGACCGATGAAAAGGCAGAAGAAAATATTACTTCATCATATCAATATGTGAACGAGCTGACCACTCGTCTTAAAACTGGCTGGAAACTTGCCAATGATAATTTGAGACAAGCCAGGAAAAAGCATGCTGCCTATTACAATAAGAAAGCGAAGGATCGAGAATTATCTGTGGGAGAGAAGGTGCTCCTTCTACTGCCCGGCAGCCAGAATAAATTGCAAATTGGATGGCAAGGTCCATATACAGTTCTAGAGAAGGTGTCTAGAACAAATTATAAGATAGATAAGAAAGGGAAAGAGAAAATCTATCATGTGAATCTCCTGAAGAAATATCTGGACAGAGAAAACCAGGAAGAGACACACCTACTGACCTTGTCTGTTGCAATGGAGATGAAAAAGGAACCACTCACTTCTCATGAATATCCTTTACATCCCTGTGAAACCGCCGCACAGGTAAAAATCAGCACACACTTAACGGAAATTCAGAGGGAGAGGGTTCAACAGGTTCTGAATAATCATACAGATGTGTTAACGGACCGTCCGGGGCATACCAATTTATTGGAGTATGATATGAAACTCATAGACCCAACACCAATCTGTATGAAAGCCTATTCGATTCCGTTCGCTAAGGAAAAAGCTTTAAGGGAGGAGATAGATTATCTGTTGAGAGAAGGGATTATCTCGCACAGTGAATCTCCTTACAGTTCCAGTGTGGTTCTGTTAAGAAAACCCTCTGGAGAACACAGGCTGTGTATAGATTACAGGAAACTGAATGCTGTCACAGAAGGTCAGGTGGATCCATTACCTGATACAAATCAACTGTTTGCCAGGCTGAATAGAGCGAAATATTTCTCTAAAGTGGATCTGAGCAAAGGCTACTATCAGGTTCCAGTAAAGCAGGAGGTAAAACCTTATTTAGCCTTTAGCACCTCGGAAGGACATTATGAATTTAATATGTTGCCATTCCGGCTGAAAAATGCACCGAGTGTGTTTTCGAGGATGATGAGAAAGTTACTGGATCCCCTGAAGAATCCATGCATCACCAACTTCATGGATGATATTCTCATAGCAACAGAAACATTTTAGGAACACATTAACTCTCTGAATATGTTGTTTGATCGATTGAGAGAGACCAATTTGACAGCTAGACCGACGAAAAGCTGTGTTGGATGTAAAGAGCTGGAATTCTTGGGCCACACAATACATCAGGGAAACATGACCCCTGACCCCAAGAACCTGGAGAAGTTAAAAAAAGCACCAAGACCACAAACAAAAAAGGATGTGTGATCTTTTGTCTCGTTATGTGGTTTTTACCAAAAGTATATAAAAAACTTTAACTCCATATGTGCTCCATTGACTGATTTAACGCGCAAAGGAAATCCTGATAGAATTAGTTGGACAGCGCAATGTGAATTAGCATACCAAGAATTGAAAGAAAAGCTCACAAGCAGGCCTATTTTGAAATTACCTGACTTAAGTCAAGAATTCATTCTGAGAACAGATGCGAGTAATATCGGTTTGGGTGCAGCTCTATTACAACGGTCAAATTCACTTGATGGGGAATTAACCCCAGTAGCTTATGCTAGCCGTAAGTTGAACACAGCAGAACAAAAATATTCAACAAGTGAAAAAGAATGTCTGGCAGTTATCTGGGGTATAAAAAAAGTTCCAGATTTAACTCCATGGACAATCATTTAGGATCCAGACAGATCATAAACCACTCGTGTGTCTGTCACAAGCAAGGCTTGAAAATGCTAGGTTATTACGCTGGTCTTTGCTTTTACAGCCATTCCAGTTTACCATAGAGTACATTCCCGGAAAAACTAATGTGGGAGCTGATTTTTTTAAGCAGACATCCATACGACGAACATCAGAGTAGTCATCAGGCATAGATAGTAAATTCATCTATGTGTATTTAGAAGTAGGAACTGACATATGATCGTCTGTTCTAAAGGGGGGACATGTGTAGTGAATTTCTAAATACAATATCTAAATTAATATATAACAATATAGGGCATAAAGGCAAAATAAGAAAGTATAAAAGAATTTTCTGCTAGAACTGTTGGTATCGCCTACGCCTTCAGATTATTATTTGCTAAACGAATAGCCGAACAAAACGGTACCCAAATTTTTCAAATTCGTCCTTGACATAATCGCTTTTCCTAGTTCTAAGAAAATTGTGCCTAAAAATGCATTGTGGAACGAGGAGGGGAAAGGATAGATGACATGCTAATTTGTTTCGCATTGATTTTAAACTAAAAGCCAATACTAGCACAGGGGCAAGCCTTGCCTTAGGGGTTTCCCCAAAATACGAGGAAAAAGTTAGAACATGCAGACAACTCGTGTCACAAAAACTACCTTAGCTCTTATTTCAAAGGACGTAATTATCACGTAAATAGAGAAGACAGCACATGGAAAAGAATTGAACGTGTAGTAGACTAAAAATAAAAACACTAACTTAGAAAAAAAAACTGTGTACTTCTGAACCAAGCCAACTAGTCCCATATAAATTGTATATTCGTGTACCTTAGGACTTGTTCACAAAGAATATGGTAATAGTTATGCAAATAGTCCATTAATTAACTAATTATAGCCATAATACTATAGTGGACCCGACCAGACTGTCAAGTAAAGATCATGCCTGCTTGTAATTTTTTATGGCATGTTTTGAAAAAAAACGACTTTGGGTAAATGAGGTTAAAAGGTACGGGATATTTGATTGGGTGGATTTTAAAGGAAGGCGAAGTATGATTGGTTGACCTAAAACTAAAAATATATTTGCCTTGGAAATATATTGGGAGTTGTTATTTGAAACGATAGATTCAAAAATAAATGTAAACATGGTCCCATTGGACAAAGCAGTAGATACTGGTACGAAACGGGGACTGTTCACTGCCATTTCAAATAAATTTTGTGCAAAGCAAGATCGATGAGAGCAGGCGGAGAATTTTCTAACATAGGAAAAGCCTGGACATAGGGCAGATCAAAAATGTGCCAGATTCTATTGCCTAGTCATCGTATTTGTGTTATTTCCTTGCATCTGTGGTAAGATTGATTTTCTTAACATTTTATTTGAAATAAAATTTGAATGTGAGATACTAACATACGACTGTAAGTAAGTGAGTCTATGGCAGACTCAAAACAAAGTCTAGAGATTGATCCAGCATATGAAAGACTATCAGAGAGGTGTAGACCAACTAAATTATATAGGATTATCATCAGGAGCATAATACCTATCCTATTGTATGGACAACAGATTATTGCTGGAATTGCAGAGGCGTTGTAACTATTAGGGGAGAGGGATACTGGTATACCTGGTCACATCAAAAGAAACTGGTGAAAGGGATTGTCGTAAAGAGCTGGTCTTACATATTTGTTTGTAATGTGCCTGTACTGGTTGTTGGATATTATTGTAGGCTGTTGATTACGAAGGAGGCATATCCTTCTGATTTCAGAGGGTTTTGGTTGCTGTCAATAACTGGTGCCAGACTACAGTGGGTCGATATATTCATGCCACAGTCTTGCCTTTTTCGGAGACAACTGTAAACCACCATCATTCTTGAAGAAGTGGGAGCTGAAGGTTGTCGTTCAGCGAAGTGCAGGAAGATTCCTACATCATATTACAAAGATAGGTGCATGTTTCAGCACCTGATCGCCCAACTAACAGTATATTAAAATAAGACACTGAGAATAGTGATATAAACATTCCATCAGTGTCCACAAAAACTTACAAACAACATGCAGAGATGATGATAATAAACAATCAGCCAGTGTATACTAGAAGTCATCTCAGTTAGACAATACAACTACACTCTTATATAATAATATGTGTATTATGGTCAGAAGATCCATTATGTAAATTGATTGATGTAATTAATTTCTATGATTTCACTTTGATTGTCAGTCCTGATTCCAAATAAATCAGATTCAGGACAATAAATTGAAAACCATTAACTTTCAACCACTTACTTACTAAAGATAGTCTTTTAAAGTGTAGTTCATATGTGATTGTCGTGGTACTGTTGTGTTGTATTAGACAATAAAATAATTTGTGTAATTGTTTATATGTTTAGTTGGTTAATGCAATCTTACACTAACATTTCATAACCCTAGACACCAAACGTAGTCATCTTACGTTCTATCTAGAATAAGTCTGAATGAGATCATAGTGGTGGTAGTAGAAAGGTGCCCTGGAAATTTACTCTAATATTTATTATATTCAGGGACCTTCACAGCTGACCTCATTCAGTACACTAAGATTTCTTAACAACAAACTGCATTAACATCAAACCCGCCACAGATAGGTCACTCGGAAAGGCCGAGGTTAGCCGAACCGGTGGGTCATGTGACTACCAGAAGTCGGGGGAAAAATGCGCAAAGTTGGGTAGTCGGAAAGTAGCATTCGTCCAGGAAGGACGCATATTTCCCTTTTGCCAGCGAGATTGCTGTGTTGTTCAGATTATGGACTATTAACTGAGTGCTTGCCATATTTCGGTCCTGGTTGATATTTACGTTGTACGCGTAATTCTAGAGCAGTGAAGGGTCTAGTTTGTAATTTCTACATGCCGTAGTTTAATAAGATGTCAATGATGTGAGTGTGTCATTGTCACAGTTTTGCCTCTCGGGTGAGCGATATTCGTTGCAGTGTTCTTGTTGTAAGTCGTACCTTCGTGTATGATGCTGATAGATTAAGCTGCTTAGGCAAGTTTACAGTGGTTTTTCATTATTTTATGTGATGCGTTGATTGGCCATGTGAGGCCTTATTGTGTGTGTAAATAATTAAAGGGAAGTACCTGTTGAAGGTGTTATTTCTAATGTCAGCCATTGTTGTGTGGTGGCACCCTTGGAAGAACGAGCCTTTATTTGTTATTATAAATCCACACTGCAGTAGTGTAACCAGTGGAGTGTTCTCCACGATAAATGGTTCCTGACAGCTGGGGAGCTCTTATCCGGTTTTCTTTTATGAGCCTAAAGGCCGTGGGCCAATATTTTACAGCATAGGCTAGAAGTTTCTATGTACACTTATATATGGAGGTTTGTAGCAGCATTGTGTACACCTCATCGTGTTTTCCAGTGTTCACGTCAGTGTGTTTATTTTCTGGTGTTAGACAGTAGCAGTGAACTGTGTTCTGTCAGGTGTGACCCGTCGCGGTATTTGACATACTTTGGGGAAGAGTGCATAGTGGAAGGTTTATGGTGATATTTATGGTGTTGAATGTGGTTTTGGAAAGTTCATTTTGTGCTAGGTTGTTCAATTATTGATAGAAGGAGTGTGACAAGTTGTAGATTAAAGTTGCAGCTGGCGTCTAGTATCACAGTTTGATATATTACAAGGCACACTTTGTATCTTAGTGCTATGAAGGTGGTGATCCAAACGGAGCAGCGGAGGTTAGTTGTGCAAGGTGTCAACAGTTGGTCCGTGTGGGGATGTAAAGGAGAGCAGAATTTCATGTGAGGTTGGCAGTATTTGGGCTCTGGTGACTGACTTTGGTGTCGTCAGAAGAGATTAGACCGTCAATATTTGTTGGTATTGGTAGTGTTAATAGTGTTAGTGGCAGTATTTGGGCTCTGGTGACTGACTGTGGTGTCGTCAGAAGAGATTAGATCGTCGGTGTTTGTTGGTATTGATAGTGTCAATAGTGGTGGTGGCATCTCAGGGTGTGTGTAACTCCTCTTATCGGGATCATGGTCTAGATCATCGCAACTATTGTCGTGCATGTAGCCAACCTGCAACAGTGTCATCTTTCGTATTGCTCTACCTACCTGGGTAACATTACATTCCCGCGTTCTTGCCAAGTTCTGTCGTAATCATGCCTTACCGATGTGCCTTTCCAGGGGGAGCCTACCCATGCCTCTTTCGTGGCCCTAGTACCGTTTGAAGGGATGCCAGTTACCGAAGCCTGCTGATCTGAGTGGTCCTGGAATATACTGTGCTGAAGAGTGAAGACTGCTGGGTCCTCCTAAGAAGTGACGTAGTGTATTGAACTGTACTTATATATTGTACGCATCACCGTGCCAAAGGACTTGTTCGTTGTTATCTGGCACAGAGACTGGTGAAGAAGTCTTGTCATCAGGACATTATTGCGGATACGGTCGTTATTCTTGCTGTGGACAGTGCTGGGATAACACGGTGACGAACATTGTTTACGTTTGGATGTTTACAAGTTTGTGGAGACTAGTTCGTGCTGTTTTCACCTATCATCATCTGTGTCTATGGAGCTACGTGGAGGTACATAGCTGGATCGTCAGTGAAGTTATTGTTTGAATATCTGTGAATGATTTGTTGTATTTTTGTTTTTTGTTTCCGTCCTTCAAATTTTCCTTTTCTGTCTATCCATCTGGTTCAACTTATCGTACAGTCTGGTCTTCTAGATTAGTGGGACATTTCTGTTGGGGTCGTGTTAGGTTAGCATACAGTAATAAGCATTTTGCTGTGTCAACGTCTGTTTCTTGAGGTATTCTTATTTGTTTTTTTTTTTCCTCTGTTGTTTTTCCTTCCTTTTGTTTTGTTCTTTTTCCTCGCTTTCTGTGTAGAAACTTAGTCTGTGTCTTTATAGGGTGTTAGTTAGTTACGTGGGATCTGTCACTCTGATTTCCTGTCATTTGGGGTGAACATTGATATGTTATAGTGTTATTATTGCTTAAATGTTATTTAGTTTGTTTTGATTGGTATGATTTAGTTAGTGGCTAGTTAAGGAGATAGCTCTCAGCACTTCATTGTTAAGTGTAGTTGTTGTTCTAGTCTGCTGGGTTTTATATTATATTTGTGAGTTCAAGGGTGGACGGGTGGCGAGTTTAATTCTTCCTTTTCTTACTTGGGGGAAAAGATTGGATTAGACTGATTTCTTCGAGGGTGTGGTTGCGTGTGTTTAGTGGTGGAGTCAGGCAGAAAGGTTTCCTGCGACTGCCTTACTTAACATACCGATCTCAGTATTTGTTAGGTGAACTGGTGTGGTTTGTATTTACATTGTCGTGTACATTCAGTAATTATATTGTTGTGTTTAAGTGGTGTGATCTCTCGTCCCTTCTTGCTATCTTGTAAATACGTTAACGGGTATCCCTTGTTTTCGTTCGTTGTCAGTCACGCATTGTATATATTAGTCTATCTCTGCTCATATCTTGTCTGTCATCTTACTCGTCGTGACTGGTAGTTATCGTGGTGTTCAGTGTGTGTCTTTTCATCTGTGGAATGTTCATTTTTGCCATTTGTAAACATATTGAGTAGAATTGTAATACTGTCAGAGTACAGCACTAGCGTGCGTGCTAGTAAGATACTGTGGTGTAAAAGCTGACTTATTGTTCAATTTTGTGTCGGTGCCCCTTACAGTAGTGAGGTGCTATGGTACCAAGGGGTATTATCAGCTAGGGAGATACAACTATCGACTATAGTAAGGGTCTTTTCAGTTGTATCACAGAGACTAAGTGGTCGGAAGGACCAAACCTAGAGAGTAAGGAGACATTAGCCAAGAGGCAGAAAACAGTCATACTGAATTGAGGGGTGAAGTGGATTATATATACATTCATATGTTTGTACTTTGAGCAGTGATATTGCTATGTAAATACCATTACTGCATACTTTGTAAGCAGAGAGTTATCTGTTGATATAAGTGAGGTGGTTTATAGTACATGTTATTGAGTAGTTGCATAGTCAGAATCTATAGCAAAAGAAGCAGAGGTATAAATAATATTGAGTATACTGAGTGTACATCATGGACTTACAGGGTTTCATTCTGACAGGCAAAGAATGTGGGTACACTAGGAAAGAACTGATGGATTTTGCCAAGGCAGAATTCCAGTCAGAGGAAAATCAAGAAGCTTTGGAGAAGAAGAAGATTGAGAAGCAGAAGCAGGAAAGAGATACTCAAGCTGAAGAGTTAGAGCTCAAAAGAAGAGAGTTCGAAGTTCAAGAAAAGAAGATAACGAATTTCAAGAAAAGAAGATGAAAGAAGATAATGATTGGAAACAGAGAGAGTTCAAATTACAAGAAAAGAAGATGAAAGAGTAAAGAGAGTAGGAATTAGAAAAGGAGAGAATAAGATTAGCTCTGGAGAAAAAAATGCAGATGGAAGCTGATAAGGCAATACGATTAAAGAGAATAGAAGCGGGTGCGAGTGGTCAGAACTCGACTCCGAGGGAGTCTCATCGCCTCTTTAAGCTGCGTCTGTCGAATTTTAATGACAAGATTGATAGTTTAGAAATCTTCCTTGAGAGGTTCGAGACCGAATGCGTGGCCTGGAAGGCTAACAGATACAAGTGGCCATCTCTGTTATCCACATTGCTTGTGGGGCCTGCGATGGAGACTTTTTATAGCCTCCCGCTGGAAGAGCGGACGGATTATGACAAGGTGAAGTAACAGTTGCTTCGGAAGTTCCGTCTGACGGCTGACGGGTACCGTACACGGTTTAGAAACACTATGCCAAGTGCAGACCAGGACTTCGAGGACTTTATCTCGAAGATCAAGCTTCTGCTGAATAGATGGATTGAGTTGGAAGGAATTACTAAGGACTTTAATGGCTTGGTTGATCTAATGTTACGGGACAAAGTGTTGTCATCGTGTTCTACTGAGTTGGTAGCATTTTTTCAAGAGCGCCATCCAAAGGACATTGAGTCCATAGCACAGTTTGGCCACCATTATGTCCTTGCCCATCCGGGCAAATCCATCCATCGGTCCGGTCTGTCTGACGCCTTAGTTGCAGGTGTCGGCAAAGTTCAGCGACAACCATGGCAAAATCAGTCAGGCGGTGCAGACAGTTGCCAAGAGCAGAAGGACGATAGGCCTTCCCGTCCCTATCAACCACGCAGAGGGAATTACGGTAACTTCCGATCTCATCGGAATGGTCGGTCAAACTGGCACAACCGACAATGGAAAAGTGATAGCGATGGAGGAGAGCGCCAAACGCGAAAGCAGGTACGCATTGAGGAGTCTCGTGACGAAGATCGGTTTTACTATAAAACAAAACATTCCAAGCGGAGGAATGGGTTCGCTGATAGGCGATCATCCGACTCCGATGTGCGGTCTTCACCAGTTAGCAGTCCCAGCAAAAGTCCCCGCGAGGAGTCAAAAAGGGAACGCAGATGTTCTAATTGTAATGGCAGGGGACATAATGCAGACGTCTGTGCTACCCCAATCGAGCACGCTAATTCCGCGTTTGTGTTGGATGCAGTCAACAGCGAGGACTGTGTGGGGTGTCGACCTCTATTTAATTCGAACGAGAATATAGTGTTACACTGTGGGCATGCGGTACCATGTATGTCGGCGGTCCATGAGACTGGAAAGGTGGCACTCCACAAAGGTGTAGTGAAGTATAAACCAGTCTCGGTGTTGAGGGACACTAGATGTACCACAGTCGGGGTGCGTTGTTCGTGCATCGACGAATCCTGCCTTACAGGCAAAACTGTGAAGTGTACCACGTTTGAGGGCAAAGTTGAGTCTTACCCCCAGGCGTGTGTTAATGTGGACACCCCATTTCTATCAGGGAGAGTGAACGCGTTTGCCCTAGAGAACTCAGTTGCCCATTTGATCGTCGGCAATGTACGGGGAGTGCATAACGCCACGGGAGGGGCTGAAGCAGGGTCTCAGCAACACCGAAGTCCCGAGGCGGACGATCAGGTGGTCGAGGTGTCACCACATGAGAAGAAAGTACATCAGAGACGGGGTTCGCGGCAGGCGCCCATGAATACTTACAGTCCGGTGCCGTGAGACATGAATAAGAACAATAGAGGCATATCTGAGGGCCTGATAGCTAGTGACCGCAAGGTATGAGTCCGTAATATTCCCCGAGTGCTAGCTGGCGCACACTCAGACGTGCGTTTAATGAGGTCGCGCCGGTTAGGTTCGTTGAGGTATTGTCATTGCAAGACAATACCAAGGTTGCACGAGTTACTTTCGCGAATAGGTGGGGTGCGCGTGATGCAGTCAGGTGGAAGCACATGTCATTGCTCCATAACCACCTGCTGATAGTCCAGCATTAGCAAGGGATAGGTATCGGGTTCGCGTTCAGTTAGGGTGTTTCGGTTAACGCGAACCGAACTGTAGAGTCTGACCCACGCCACCAGTACTGTTCTGATAAAATATAAGTCGTTCTATGAGCGATATCAAAATAAGAATACAAAAGGCAAGAGGAGCTTTCATTGCATTGGGAAATATATGGAAATCAAGAGAAATCGGATCCAACACGAAAATAAGAATCTTCAACTCAAATGTGAAGTCAGTCCTATTGTATGGCTCTGAGACATGGAGAACAACAATGACAACAACCAAAAAGCTACAGACTTTCATAAATGGGTGCTTGCGTAGAATAGAGGGATTAAAATATGACAAGGTTACCAACGTGGAACTGATGACAAGAACTAGACAAGTGCCAGTGGAACAAGAGATGAGAAGAAGACGATGGCGATGGATTGGACACACACTGAGGAAACCTGTTGATAGCATTACAAAGCAGTCCTTGTTCTGGAAACCCCAGGGCAAGAGAGGCAGAGGTAGACCAAGAAGCACACGGAGAAGAGAGCTGGAAACAGAGGTGAAAATGATGAAGAGAACGTGGAAAGAACTTGAGATGATGGCACGTGGCAGGAGGACTTGGCATGTGTTTGTTGAAGGCCTATGCTCCTTTGGGAGTGGAGGGTTATGATGATGATTTATACTCAAAAGCCTGAATCCTTCGCTCCGTATCTGCAGTGAGTGTCCAGCCCTCACACCCATACAAGAGAATAGATAATACAAGTGATTTGTATAATTTGATATTCACAGGAAAACTGGAGTTACTTTTCCAGATCACATTCAGCCTTGCCATGGCAGCTGAGGCCATTTCAAGTCTTGTCTTGATTTCCTTACTTGATCTTCCATCACTACATATAGTGGACCCCAGATATTTAAAGGTGTTAACTTCTTCTAACGTTTGCCCATTTAACGTAATGTTGGTCGGAACATGTTTCTTATGGCTATTCACCAATATCTTGCTTTTTTCTATATTAATTTCCATCCCATATGTTCTTGTTACTTTCTCCAGTCTAGAGGTAAGGTCTTGAAGTTCAGATTCTGTTCCGGCTATAAGATCGATATCATCAGCAAAACGTAGATTGCAAAGAGATCGGCCTCCAATTGATATGGTTGTTTTATAATCGTAGAGAGCCTCCTGCATAATATGTTCTAGATATATATTAAAGAGCACTGGGGACAGGATACATCCCTGACGAACTCCTACAGTTGTTTTGAAAAATTCTCCAATGTCATTGCTTGCAAAAACAGCTCTGCTTGCGTCCTTGTATAGTGCTTCAATGATATCTATGATGTTGGTATCAAAATTGAATTTTCTCATTGTTTTGCATAAGCCTTCATGCCAGACTCGATCGAAGGCTTTTGTGAAATCGATGAAGTTATGGTATAAATGGAGTTGATGCTGGAGATGTTTTTCGATCAGTAATCTAATATTGAAGATTTGTTCTGAGGTACTTCTTTTTGGTCTAAAGAACAAGATTTCTTCTGATTTCTGTTTTATTCTGTTCAAAAGTATCCTTAACATCACTTTACTTGGATGACTAATAAGGCTAATGGTTCTTTAATTCTTGCACATTTTTAGATTTCCTTTCTTTGGAAGCGGTATTACTAATGACTGCACCCACTCTTTTGGCCATTTTTTTGTACTCCATATCTTCTGGCACATTGTTGTCATGATTTTTACTATATCTGGTCCTCCACATTTCAAGAGCTCTGCTGGGATATTAACCACACCCGGTTACTTCTCTCCTTTCATCGAACATATAGCCTCTTGCACTTCTTCCCGTAATATTGCTGCATTTCCGAGTTCCCTGTTTTCGCACTTAATGTTGTTTAATATGCTGTAGTCAGTGTCGAGTTTACAGTTATATAATTCTTTACAATATTCTGTCCACCTTCTCATTACAGCTGTTTTTTCATTGAGCAGAGCTCCATTGCTATCTTCTATGACAGTTACCCTGGGCTGTTGGGGTTTTGATAGTCTTCTTAATGTGTCAAAAGCTGCCTTGCTGTTACCTTTTATTAGCCCCGTGTTAATGGATTCACATTGATCAGCTACCCATTTTTCTTTGGCCTGTTTCATTTTCTTTCTAATATTTTTATTCACCATACTGTATTGCCACGGTGCTTCAGGAACCTCTTTGTTAACCTTTTTTATTTCCCGCCGTGTATCACATAACTTCAGAATGTCGCCTGTAACCCATGGTTTGTTTATTTTCTTGCTTTTACCAAGTATTTATGTTGCTGATTCAATGAGCACGACTTTCATGTTCTCTGTGATTGAGTTGATATCATCCTGCAGAAAGTTGAGAGCTGCAAATTTTCCTCCAACAGTTGCCTCAAAGATTGTGGCAAGATTTGGTACCCTTGCTTTGTTTGTGAAAATATGTGTAACGCGACACACACACACACACAAAGTCCAGACGCCAGAGTGAGAGACTGGAAGACAGTATCTGCAAGAAAAGTTCTTTTCACGCTGCATGCAGGGCAGATATACTTCATCAAATACAGCCTTACTGTGCGCTTATTAATCCTAGAGGGTTTTATGATCGAGTTTTATGATCGTTCCTGATCGAGCTCATGATTGAGTTGTGATCAAGTATAAGGTAAAGACTTGAGGACCTTTGATCCTGCTAACTGGAGCCTAGTGGTCAAACAATCTTCAACGCCTTAGTTCCCCGTAGTTATAGGGCGGGCTGAAGGAAAGTCTGAATACCAGTGTGTCTCAGGAACCTCGAACAGACGTGGCGTAATGCAAGATGAGTTTATGTGTATCCAATCCTACAAACACTTTGAGCGGTTTTAATAGCGCCTGTCAAATGATGAAAAAGGCTAGAGACTAGATAGCAAGAAGAATCAAACTACTGTGACAGGCATTATAATTTCATTGGAAGATACATCCAAGATTTTTAAATATTATTTATTTTAATTTGGAAATATAAATAATCATACATTTTACCATCTTCCAACACCCATTTCTCATTACAAGGATATATAGATGTACATAATAAATTATGAAATTGTACTCATTTGACTTGGTAAATTTTTAACTGTTAAATTTTGAGTTACTTTTTCTAATTTAATTATATTATCACATAGGGTTATTATAGCGAAAGTGGCGCAGTATACTTCTGAAGCCTATATCTATTGTGCAGCTCAGAGTATTCACAGCCGTAACTCAATTGTGATACCAGTGTACTTCTCGGGCACTGGGACTTCATACTTTCTGGAGAGAAATTCTACTTCTTCTCTACCACTATCATCACACTAGAAAAACCTTTCGCTACAAAGATTACTAGATATTTTTAAGCAAATCATTGATTTTTCCAGTGATTCATTCATGGTCCTTCATCTTCTTAAAGAGCAAAGGCCTTGAATAAATTCTTAGCAAGTCTTCCTGTCCTGTGCCAAGTCTTCCTGGCCTGTGTCAAGTCTTCCTGTCCTGAGTCAAGATTCCTGTCCTGTGTCAAGTCTTCCTGTCCTGTGTCAAGTCTTCTTGTCCTGTGACAAGTCTTCCTGTCCTGTGTCAAGTCTTCCTGTCCTGTGTCAAGTCTTCCTGTTCTGTGTCAAGTCTTCCTGTCCTGTGTCAAGTCTTCCTGTCTTGTGCCAAGTCTTCCTGTCATGTGTCAAGTCTTCCTGACCTGTGCCAAGTCTTCCTGTCCTGTGTCAAGTCTTCCTGTCCTGTGCCAAGTATTCCTATCCTGTGCCTAGTCTTCCTATCATGTGTCAAGTCTTCCTGTCCTGTGTCAAGTCTTCCTATCCTGTGCCAAGTCTTCCTGTCCTGTGCCTAGTCTTCCTGTCATGTGTCAAGTCTTCCTGTCCCGTGCCAAGTCTTCCTGTAATGTGTCAAGTCTTCCTGTCATGTGTCAAGTCTTCCTGTCCTGTGTCAAGTCTTTCTGTCCTGTGCCAAGTCTTCCTGTCATGTGTCAAGTCTTCCTGTCCTGTGCCAAGTCTTCCTGTCCTATGTCAAGTCTTCCTGTCCTGTGTCAAGTCTTCCTGTCCTGTGCCATCCTTTCAAAAGTATTTCTATGTTTTCTTTATCCCTTTCATATCTGTCTTCAGTTTACTTCGTTGTTTTTCGCTCTTCCTCTGCCTCTCTTCCACTGAAAATTCCAGAACAAGGTCTCTCTTGTAAAGCTACCAGTAGAGTTACTCAACGTAACTTACCAACGTCAGATTGTTATTCTCATCTCTTGTTTGGCAAGGTCCCCTGTAGCAAACTCTGGGACTGTTTGGCAAGGAAGAACATTCCAGCCCCTCTGATTCAAGTTAAACACAGCTTCTACAAGTCTTGCAGAAATTATGTGAGGACGGCAAACCATAACTCGTCTGAGTTCAGGACCAGCCTTGGTGTAAGACAAGGTGACATCCTGTCACCTTAACTTTTCTTACTCCTCATGGACGATGTCATCAAGGCATGTAATGAGAGGACAAGAAAGTATTCAGTAGGGTACTGAAAGATGAGACAGGTATGTATTTCAGAGGTGGCATTGGCCGATGATGTTGCCCTGATTGCTAAATCTCGCTGCTGCTCTTCGGGTAGCCAACTCGTCTTTGATCCCCCCCCCCCCCCTTTCAGTTTATGGCAGCCCTAAGATATTTAAAGTGGTTGACCTGCTCCAAGACCTGTTCTCCCAGCATAATCTGGTGCTTTTTTCCTCTCGTCATATCATGGTTTTTGTTTTGGAGCTGCTGATGACCATTCTTCTCTTCTCCATCTCTTCCTTCCAGACTTGCAGGTTGGGTTGGAGATGTGCCTTTGAGTTAGGAATCAGGGCAACAACGTCGGCAATCGGCAATCGCATGCTCTGAAATAAAAGCCTGTCTCATCTTCCGGTACTTCACTTCTTCCGGTATTCACTGAATACTTTCTTGTCCTCTCCTTACATGCTTTGACAACATCGTCCATGAGAAGTATGAAAAAATAAGGTGACAGAATATCACCCTGTCTTACACCAGTCGTTGCCACTAAGAGCTTTTAATCGTTTTTTTTATTGTTATCACTATTACAAAAAAACTGAAACTGACCTAGAGTGGGGGGAGGAGGAGAGAAGAGGAGGTCGGCAACGGTAGATCACAAGGGAAAATTTTGGTAGATCTTTAGATGACGGATAGAAAAGAAAAAGAAAGAACTCTTAAGCTAAGGGCATTTCATACTAGCCTTCTCCCGCCCGCATTACATAACGCTGTATAGCAGCCATCACATTTATTAAGAAATTAATGTTGAGAGACATTTCAAAACTGTTTGTGACAAGTGGCTTTAAAGAGAAAGAGAGTGAGGTGTGTGAATGAATGAAAGAGTGACAGAAGGAGTGAAGTAATCAAGGATATATTTATTATCTATTAGGATAGTCTCCCTCTGGCCTTTCAAGTTATTTCTTTCCTCGCTCTTCTATCAGGGGTTGCTCAGCATTATGAACGTGAAAAGTGAGGCTTAGTAGAATGATAATCTTATCTGTCTCTTGAATGAGTGAAATAAAGACAGAGGATTGGTATTCTAGTCACATTTCTCCCTTCCCTGATTTCTGTAATTATTTTGTTACAGAACAAAAGACTTTATCTTAGTTATACTTTCACCAAAGTTGTCATTCAACATAAATGTGATAAAGGAAAATATAACAAACTCGATGTTTTAAATTTCTATAAATGTCAGACATATAATTTCCAAAATAACATTGTAAAAAGGGGGAAAAAAACCAAGCTACAGTTCGGTATCTTTACAAATACAATAGAATTGTTACTTTGAACATAATATTGTTGGTTCATAAAAATGTTTTCTTCATTAGGACAAGATGTATACAAGCTTCTCAATGCTGGTATCTGTATATTCAGCTATATAATGTGTGTGTATGTTTCAGCCTGGCTCTAAGCTAGGGATGGGATTTGGTGGTCCTCTTGCAGGTATAGACTACTACTACATTCTTATTGGTGTAGAGCTATCTGGCTTGCTGCGCAGTCTCTATATTTGAATTTAGATTCAGCTCTCAAGATTATCGCAGTGTGCCATCATTAATACACTCCCAACGTCAACCACGGATGGCTTGCTCTGGTTTCCTCACAGCCCTAGTAGTCCTCTCTTCTATTTACTAGCTTTTGCGCATAAATGTTGTCTACACTGTCTCTTGTGAAGGCCCCTAAAGTTTATTGGGTGTTTGCAGTTGCTACGAGCTTCAAAGCCTATCTTCCCAGTGAGGGAAAGCAATAGCCGTTTACTGTTGTTTAGCAAATACTGCTACAGTCATCTTCACAAAGAGTTACATCTCTTTCTGAAAGTCCCCTTCCACTAGGCTTTCTTGGGAATCCTGGTACGTAGTTTTGGATACAATTAACAAGTCGCTCCAAAACCGCCAGTATGCATCACGTGATGTAGCGTGAGTCATCCTGTCAGAAGCAAGGCGTTCTCTTATAAATAATTCTAGGCTTGCCGTGGCCTATTTCTGGTCTATTCAAAAGTATAACATTTCCTAAGTCGCCCCGTAAACATGGCGTAGATGCATTCGTTAGAACTAGAGAAAGAAAGAACGAACGAACGAACAAACGAACTTTATTTTCAAACGGTTTAGAATTGGGCACGCAGGCCGTCTAACATTCTGCCCTTCCTTTCTCTCGTCTTCCATACTGAATCCATTTATTTTCACATGTATCTTAAATATTACTTAATAATAAAATAACAATAAAATACAATAAAATCCCACCATTGTAACAGTATGTCGTGAATTTAGATAGGTTTTAAAGTTATTTATGGTCCCGCCTGAATATAGTGGATGGTGATAAGTACGTGAGAAGTAAAGGTGTAAGAAAATAGATTTTGCACGAGTGAATAGTTTAAAGAGACGATCTGTCTCTGGAATGAGTAGTTTATCTAGTCCAGCCTATCTATACGACTATCTTTTAGTATAAGACAATCTTGCACCTCCCTATATCTAGAAATATAAGTTTCACTGAACACACACCCACAGCTATATGACAACAAGCCACACATACGTGAAAAACTATGGTTAATTGGGTATGTGTCTTACCAACACACACAGTTACGTTCTTTTTGTTGTTTATTATCATTAAACACTTTACAACATCGAATATCTAAAGAAAGATACAATAAAATCAGAATGTCATACATAGAAAAAATTAGCAGAATACATGTGCCCTCCACCTTATTGAGAAGAAAAGAACCCAACAAGTTAATAACCCCAAAGGTCAAAGGTTAGCACTATGTTGTAGCATAGACAGTAAAGAAAAGAACAAAGTTCCTACTAAATGTTATCCAGTAAAGTAAACAGGTTTAAACAAAGAAAATAAATGATGGTACAGTTTTCGGAAACTAAGAAATGTTCACTTTCTCTGTCATACGTGGCCACATTAATTACGCTTACCCTATTCTTGGTGAAGAAATCTCTTGGACATCTAATGCCTGAATACATATGTATTTCCAAGGGTTGTATCTCCCAAATTGGCCCCAGTCCCTCCTTGAATAATTAAATTGTATAAGGGGAACGCCTAATTTGGTGGTTGATTCCTGTTTAGACAAATGTCACTTCGAATAGTTAATGTATAAAAAAAACCAGCGATCTGGTGTTCACAGTAAACAGTAGACAGTACTTCCAGTATATAGAGAAAACATTTGTTGCTAAAAACTGTTAATTATGGTGATGATAAATCCTATCGGCTAGCTCTATGGTGAGTGCCGATTTTGAAACAGCGTAACTTGCTGGATAAATCCGATGATACGACTGTCAAAAATCAGAGGATAATGTTAATCTTGTTACACCACCCCAGTGGGCTGATAAATTGCAAAAATATATCTGGGTATTTGTAAGTCCAGTTAAAATTTACTATTAAAATATTTATGTGTCCTTCTGGCCAATCCTTTTCACAAATGAACTTGGGGGACATGTAAGCCGAGAATAAGACCACATTAATCACTCAGTAAATGAAGAAAAAGGACCAAAATAGACCACTGGTCGCCGTTTGATCAGGTCACAAATCAGAATAACAATCCCCACGAAACTATTAACACATTTTCCACAATGGTTCTAGACTACGTGTTTAGACTCCGAAAAATTCTGCGCTACAACTGATAACTGATTTGAGAAGACGCAGTTTATATACATTATGTTATTATGATCTCTAGAGGCTGTTACTTTTCACTTTAGGGCATAGCAGAAAAATCAGGAAACTACGTTTCCCCCAGATAAAAGCTTTGTTGAAGAGAAAGCGCCTTCTTAGTGGTAATATGTTAAGATATGTATATGGGTCTACACACTGCGTGAGATTTGTGCCTGAAACTAGGCGCACTGCATGTTTTTGTAATGAATAGAGTCTTTTTAGTGTTGGGCATGGTGCAGCCATCCCAAATTGTGGAACAATAGTCTAGATGTGTTTGTATTTGGGATGTATACAACATTTTTCGTGTCTCCTCCTCTAGGAAATGTTTGATTTTAGCTAACTGGTAAACTTTCTGTGCCGTTTGTTTGGTCAGTGCTTGTACATGCGAATTCCAACTTAAATGCTGGTCAATTATGAGTTCTAGTGTTCTATTTTCATTTACATTTTCAATTAAAGAGGCTCCAATGTAGAGCTGAAATGCTGTTTTCAGTAGGTTTTGTTATTTTTGTCTAGTTGATATTATCATACATTTTGTTTTAATGATATTTATTTGCACGCAGTTTTCATTGCTCCACTTAATAAGACTGTCTGTGTCGCTTTGTAATAATATTTCTAGCGTGTTGCAACTGTTATCTCTAGTATAAATGGCACAGTCATCGGCAAATAGGTCACAGGATGAGTGCTTGATGTGTAGTGGAAGATCATTTATGTAAATGGAAAAAAGTAGAGGGCCGAGAATAGAACCCTGAGGAACACCGGTGTCAATAATAGTTGGGTTTGACAATGAGTTATTGTACCACACTACTTGCTGTCTGTCGGACTGGAATGATTTAAGAATGTCACTAGTTTAAAGTTAACTTTCATTGTTTCTAATTTTCTTATTAAAACAGAGTGATCTAACATATCAAATGCTTTCCTAAAGTGTACAAAGGTTGCACCACATATATTATCGTTATTGATGTTTAGGTGCAAGTTGTCTATCATCGTAGTTAGAGCTGTGTGGCATGAATGCTTTTGTCTAAACCCTGACTGACTGTCAATTAGCAAGTCATTGCTAACTAGGTAACTGTAGTGTTATTTTATGTGTGTGTGGTTTTCTAGGGGTTTAGAAAGCGATGATAAAAGAGAAATTGGTCTATAGTTACCAAGGTTACTGTTATATGACGAACCAGGTTTGAAGAGAGGATATACTTTGGCAATCTTAAAGGCCGAAGGAAAATAACTTTTAGCGATACATTGATTATATATATAAGTTAGTTCAAAGTAGTTCAAAGCTGAAGGTGTACAGAGCTGCGGTGCTTCCAGTGCAGCTATATGCATGTGAAACATGGACTGTATACAGGCGCCACGTAAAGAAGCTAAACCACTTACATACAGTCTGTCTCAGGAAGATTATGAACATCAAATGGCAAGACAAGATCCCGGATACCGCCGTTCTTGACAGAGCTGGTATCCCTAGTATTGATACTATTCTGATGCAGTCACAGATTCGCTGGGCAGGTCATGTAGTCCGCATGCCAGACCATCGACTGCCAAAGATACTCTTTTATGGTGAGATGCAGAAGGGTAAACGCTCCCATGGTGGCCAAAAGAAGCGTTTCAAAGACACGTTAAAGACGTCATTGAAAACCTTTGACATAAACCCAGACACATGGGAAGCTGCTGCGCAAGACCGAACTGCTTGGCGCACATCTCTTCGTAAAGGTGCAGCGGCATGCAAATCATCCAGAAGAGCAGCAGCGGAACAGCGGAGACAAGCTAGAAAGGACCGTGTAATAAAACCTTCACATGAAGCAAACATTCCCTGCCCACACTGTCCGAGATCTTTCCAGGCCCGCATCGGGCTCATCAGTCACCTTCGTACCCATAGACTAACCTAACATATTCCTAAATAATTGGATGAACAGAGTGGTCTTCATCACCCGTGATGGACGAACAACATATAAGTTAGTGAATCACTGATAGCTGGAGCAGCATAACGCAGTATTCAATTACTAATTCCGTCAAGCCCTGATGAGCTATTATCTTTAAGGCCAATAAGATAGTTATATACTTCATTAAATGTCATAAAAGGAATGTCGGGTGGAACTGAGTTTGTACATTTGTCCTCACAGAATGATGAAAATTTGTCTAAGTTACTAGGGGAATGTGGTATTGTGGATTTCAGACTGTTTACTTCTGCTTGAAAGTGATTGCCGAAGTCTGTGCAAGTAAATGAAGTGTTGGAAGAGAATTAGTCTGGTGCATTACGTTTTTTCGCTAAGGTGTTAATTGCCTTCCATATATCTGTCACAGAACAGTTTCATGAGTGTGAATGATGATAGTGGTTGGTGTTAAGGGTCACTGAACTGATGTTGTAAACACTCGTTTAAGTGTAACTCAGCTAGTGAGTTAATGTCTGACTTTATGTCAGCATTGTTGTGACTTGTGCGTGCGCTGGGAGAGAGCGTTTGAGTGAATACAAGTCTGGGGTGACTGAGACATTCTGTGTTTGGCAGCCGAGCTGGGCGCTCGAGTCTGTGTTTGATAGCCGAGCTGTGCGCTTGGGGCTGTGAATTGTGGTCGAGCTGGGTGCTCGTATTATGGGACAGTTGAGATATTATATAGTGATTATGAATATAGGGATTATGTCTGACATATTGTTGTATAGGCGACGTCTTCCCGCCTAGGAGTGTTCTGGAGGAACTTTGGGTAATGTTCGTGGAGAACATATTAAGGCGATGAGTTGGTCCCGCCTTTGGAGCTACGGTGGAGTAAGGCGTTGAGTATTGTCCGCCTTGTAGCTATATTGGAGCAGAACTTATATGGCGATGTTGCATGCCGCCAATCACTTGAGATACGTGATTTACACCTGGATGGTGAATGAATTCGTGCGAGGATTGAATGCCGCACATAGAAACGTGTTGTGTGTATTATTAGTGTGTGGACGGTCAGCCAGTCCGTGGAAGTATTGTTATGAGTTATTTCCTACAGACAGTGTCAGCCTGAGTGTGATGTTATGCATGCGTGACGATATTATTGATGTTCATGACTTATGTGAATGTTCTATTAAATGTCATGGAGCTGTAACCAGTGGCGTTTATGTTACTGCATACCCCTAGCATAGTTGATCATCATCTACACACGCCACCCCCCATCATCATATATCTAAAGCAGATCCTGACAATATCCTTACTATTTGATTTTGTTTCTGAACATACATATTTCTAAAGAGATTTTTCTTTTCTTTGCGAATTAAATATTCAATCTTGTTCCTGTATACCCGGTATGTGTTGAGGTCCTTATTTTTGTGCGCTTGATCTCTCTGCCTCATAGCCTCGAACACTTCCTGCGTGATCCAAGGAGATTTTAATTGTCGTTTGACGCGAATCTCCTTAGCTGGTACGTGCGGGTCAAAAACACTATAGCAAATTTTTGTCCAGTATGCAATAGCGTCATCCGGATCAGGAAGTTGGTAAACACGAGCGAGAGGTGCAGTTAGCAAGTCATTTAAAAATAATTCCCTACTGAAATGTTTGAAACTTCTAAATTTAATACTTACATGTTTATTTTTGGGAACTTTACATTTATTCTTTGACCATGTACAGCATACTGGATAGTGGTCACTTATTGCAATATTAGGGACAAAACGAACGAGCGAACGGACGAACTTTATTTTCAAAGGGTTAAGAATTGGGCACGCAGGCCTGTCGAACATTCTGCCCATCCTTTTTCTCATCTCCCATACTCAATTCATTTATCCTACACATGCATTTTCAATACTATTTTAAAAAAACAAATAAACAAAATCAATGCAATAAAACAAAGTAAAATCCTAACATTGTAAAAGTATAACAGTTACACACATTTACAGGACTTTATCATAATCAATAATGAACAGGGCAGAATAATCCTTAAAAAATACACATGACATTAGAAAATGATTTGGGAATATAACTAAATTAGGGTGGCATATAATCTGCACTCATGATGTATTTGAAGAGACAGAGCGGGGGGGGGGGGGATGGGGGGTGGTCAGATGGAAAAAAGCGGCCAGGTAGAAGGTATGAAGATAGGATTACCTCGCGAAGCAGAGAAATTAAATGGTAGAACATTTGAAAGACAAAAAATGTAGACAGGCTTAATGGATGTTGTTACACACATTTCATTCTAAAATGTCTGTATTTAAGAGCTGCCATTAGCTGAAGATATTGCCCTGATTGCTAATTCAGAGGCACATCTTCAATCCAGCCTGGAAAGTATGGAAGGAAGAGCTGGAGAAGAGAGGGATGGCCATCAGCTGCTCCGAAAAACAAAAACCATGGTGATTTCACGAGAAGAAGAATAAAATGCATCAGATTATTCTGGGAGAACAGATGATGGTGCAGGTCAACCACATTAAATATCTTGGAGCTGTCATAGACTGGAAGGGAGGTTTCAAAGAAGAGTTGCTACCCTACCCGAAGAGCGGCAGCTGGGAGACTTTTTCAGGTCATAAATCAGTGATTCCTCAGCAAGAAAGAAATTGACAAGAAGACGAAGATGGCTGTATACCGCTCCTCCAATGTTCCAGTCTTGACATATGGATGCGAGCTATGGGTAATGACTGCAAACACACAAAAGCAAGCTCCAAACTCAGAAATGAGTATCTGAGGAAATTAGTCGAAGTAACAAAAGTCACATGGTCCACAACCAGACGATAGTGAGGGCCTTAAAACCTAGCTCCTGCAGACCCAAGTGGAGCAGTCCCAATTACGATGGTTCGGCCATGCAGGTAAAATGGAAGAATGTCGGCTTAGGTCGGCTACCACGACATATATGGGAAACTAAGAGCCAGGGATCCAGACGTCCAGGACGACCTAGAGGTCACTGGGAAGACAATATTAGACAATCCATGAAGAACCGAGCACTAGATTGGAACCAGGCCAGGCCAGGAGAAAGACAGTCGATAGGATAGTATGACGTTCTGTCTGGCAAACCTTTACACTCCACGGTAGAAGAGGAACGACTAAGTGAGCAAGTAAGTCAGTCTAAAATTGAAACTGATTTTATAAAATCCCAAACTCTGCAGACATGATTTTAATAGGGTAGATATTTTAAAGGGCTCGGTGGTCTTAAACTAGATCCCTATTACTCTTGGGTAGCCCTCAGCTGACGTAGAAGTTCTAAATATGACCTTTACCATATTTTTTTTTTTTACCGTCTAACTTCTCTCTCATACAGAATTTTATAACTTTCATCAAACACCATCTCTTGGTATATACCATAATTTTTCAGAACCGCCAAGACTTTCTGTTTCTCAACATTGCAGCCAAAGCTAATCATGAGGACTCCCTTCCCATTGGTTAGCTTGCGTATGTTTCTCATATGTTGTTTTATATGTGCACGAAGTGCATCTTCTATTAAAAGGCCCACTGCGTAAATATCAATCTCATAAACAAGTCCTTTCAATGAGGAATGGTGGATACAGAATGAAACAATATCTAGGTCCTTGATTGTTTCTGTGTTAAGGATCAAAGCACCATTGCCACGTTCTGCGCTCTGTTGAGCACCATTTACACAGTGGATTTTGGATGGTCGTCTCGTGGCGTATGCTTGGCATGTGTCGTTGATCAACAAAGAGACGTTGGTGTCCATCATCCTGTAGCCAACGAAGAAGTTAAATATTCTTCTTTTTGGAAACAAGCCGGTGACCGCTTCCTGGTTCGCAAAGATAAATCGGAGATCATCAGAGGTCAAGGTTTTCACGTGGAACTCTTCTGGCCAATCAAGTCCTTCAAAGTCTTTGACGTCGTATTCCATGTTTTGAATGTGCTGAAAACAATTAACACACTAATTATTATTATAAATATTATGTGTTATAATTATTATTATAATATGTAAGCGCATTCTAACTTCAGTCTTCAAATCTGTCTGTTCCTAATGTAGCAATGCAGTCAAATTTTTCTTCCAGTATTCTTCATTCTCTTTTACTGTCTCCATATTTTATGTCCCTTGTATTTTCGTTTTGGTTCTAAGGAGTAGTATTCATTAATATCCAATCAGCTTGTAGTCCACCCGAGAACGACGGGCAGAGTGTTAAAATAGCTACATCCGGACGAACAGCGCGTTAGTCATTCAAAGTGAAAAGAGTGACCACTGCCAAAAGTTTATGCACGTGACTGTATTTAAAAATACAGCATACGAAAATATGCTTTCGTCGCACGGAGCAAATTCTGCTTGCTTCTCGAGACAATGGGGCTGGGTTCGAAATTAGGTTGCGTAACACTACAGCCTACCCTGTTGTAACAATTGGTACATAAATCTGTTCTGAGCTAAGGAAGGTAAAGATATAATAATAATAATAGCCCCTTCAGACATAACTGACTATGGGAATGCGCCCCTGAGGTGGCAGCCCTCAGCTGCTTATTTTCCTAGTGCTCCTTTCGACGTTTTCTCCTCTCCTCTGCTTGTTGTGTGAGCCTCTTTTCGCCCAATCTGAGGTGGCGCCGTAAATAGCATCGTCACTTAGTGCGATCGGCAGCTTCATCCTCCCACGTTGCTGGATCCATGTCCAGTGCCCTCATATCTCTCTTGCACACATCTTTGAACCTCAGCTGTGGTCGCCCAACTGTTCTCTTGCCATCTGCTAATTGTCCGTGGAAGATATCTTTTGGGATGCGACCATCTTCCATGCGGCGAACATGGCCAAGCCAGCGAAGTCTGCGCTGTCTAAGCAGTGTATACATACTTTGAAGGCCAGCACGTGACAACACCTCGACATTTGTCACTTTATCTTTCCACGAGATGCCGAGGATGTGGCGTAGACACCGTAAATGGAAGGTATTGAGCCTTCTTTCTTGCTTAGCATAGGTCGTCCAGGTCTCGCTGCCATATAGGAGTGTGCTGGTGACGCAGGCGTTATATACCGCAGCTTTGGTCTTCATTGTGAGTTTAGAGTTTCCCCAAATACGCGATGTGAGGCGGGCAAAGGTAGCTGCAGCTTTGCCAATGCGGCTGTCGATTTCTGTATCCAGTGAGAGTTTGTCATTGATGGTAGACCCTAGGTATGTGAAGTGGTGCACCACTGCCAATTCATAGTTATCGATAGGGATAACTGGTGCAGCACCCACATCCTGACTCAGCACATTCGTTTTCTTTAGACTTATTGTGAGGCCAAAGTCCTTGCATGCTTTAGTGAAGCGATTCATCAAGCTTTGAAGCTCCTGTTGGCTTTGAGTGACGACTGCAGCATCATCAGCGAACAACAAGTCTCTTATAGTGACCCTTCTGATTTTTGTTTTTGCCTTCAGCCTTGAAAGATTAAACAGACGGCCATCTGACCTAGTGTGAAGGCATATTCCTTCAGTTGCATCTCTAAATGCATGTTTCAAGAGTAAGGCAAAGAAGATTCCGAAGAGGGTCGGAGCCAGAACACAGCCTTGTTTAACGCCACTTCGTATATCAAAAGGCTGTGACGTGCTTCCAGCATATTGGACTGTTTCCTATATGTCGTCATGGAATGACTTTATCATTTCCAGCATTTTAGAAGGGCAGCCTATTTTCAGGTGGATTTTGAAGAGTCCATCCCTACTAACCAGGTCAAATGCTTTTGATAGGTCTATAAATGCGATATATAAAGGAGTTTTCTGCTCTCTTGATTTTTCCTGAAGCTGGCGGAGAGAGAAGATCATGTCTTTTGTTGATCTACCATCTCGGAATCCACACTGTGATTCTGGTTATGTGCACTCAGCTAACTTGTGAGTCGCATTAAGATGACTTTGGCAAAAACCTTACCAATAATACTAAGAAGAGAGATGCCTCTGTAGTTATTGCAATCACTTCTGTCTCCTTTATTTTTATACAGGTTTACAATCTTGGCATCTCGCATGTCTTGAGAAATAGTTGTCTCTTCCCAGCACTGGCACAGCATCCTATGCAGGGGATGTAATAGCGTGCTCTTACAGCATTTGATTAAATCAGGAGGAATCCCATCACTGCCTGGTGCTTTGCCAGAGGCCAAGCTATCAATGGCCTTGCTGAGTTCCTCTAATGTTGGTTCGGCATCCAGCTCCTCCATAGTTGGCAGACATTTGACAGCATCAAGGGCTGCAGGCGTAACGGTATTTTCTCTAGCGTAAAGCTCAGAGTAGTGCTCGACCCACCTCTCCATCTGCTTACCCTTATCGGTTAGCTTCTCTCCGCTGATGGTTTTCAGCGGTGCCGTCTTACTTTTTTGTGGGCCGAGTGCTTTCTTTATACCGTCATACATTTGTCTAATGTTGCCTGTTTGCGCTGCGATCTGGATGCTCTCACTGAGCTGGAGCCAATAGTCATTTGCACATCGTCGAGCAGTTTGTTGAACTTTGCTTCTCGTAGCCTTCAGGATCTGTAGGGTTCTAGCACTCGGTGAACGTTTGTATTCATTTGCAGCACTGCGCTTAGCTTCAATGACAGGTGCCATCACATCTGATGAAGCATCAAACCAGTCATTTGACTTTGCCGTATTCTTACCAAAAATGGCAAGTGCAGTACTTTGAATGGTGTTCCGTAGATGCTCCCAGTTCTCTGTAATAGTATCACCGTGTTGAGGGCTACTGAGCACTTTCTTGAAGGTCGCAGTAAATTGAGCGATCATGACAGGGTCTGACATCTTGCTGGTATCAATGCGTGGTTTCCCTTCATGTCTGACACGAAAGATTTTTCTTGGTTGTGCTCTGATTTTGCAGCAAACCAAGGAGTGATCTGTATCACAGTCTGCACTATGGTACGAGCGCGTGGAGAGCACAGACCTGAGAAGTGGCCTTCTGACGAGAATCAGGTCCAGTTGGTGCCAGTGCTTGGATCGTGGGTGTCTCCATGACACCTTATGCTGGGGTTTTGTCTGAAAGTAGGTGTTGGTCACGCAGAGGTCATGGTGGACACAACTCCAACAGCCGTTGTCCATTTTCATTCATCTTGCCAATACCAAACCTGCTCAGACAGGCCATGAAACATTATCGGCACCCACTCTAGCGTTAAAGTCACCAAGGAGAACAAGCTGTTCTTGCCTAGGTATGCTTTTGATGACCGCTGCTAGATTCTCGTAGAACTCATCTTTAGCTTCTGAGGCAGAGTACAGAGTAGGAGCATACACACTGACAAGGGTTTGCAGGCGGAGCGTTAACAGGCGTTCTGATCCATTCTCACCTGGTTCAACCATTTTAGTTAGCGATTTTTTGACCGCAAAACCTACTCCGTGTTCTCTAGTTTTATTAAAATCTTTCCCTTGCCAATAAAATGTGTAGTCCTTCTCGCTCACCGTTCCAGAGCCCGCCAGGCGCGTTTCCTGAAGTGCAGCTATATCCACACGAAGCCGTTTAAGCTCATCATTAATTATGGCTGTCTTCCGTACATCATTTGCGTCCTGTAGGTGTTCGGATAGTCCAGTCAACATAGTCCGGACATTCCAGCATCCCAGTCTGAGAGTTTGCTTATTTCTATTATAACGATAATTGCTTGGTGCAAAATTTTCTGTCCACAGTTCGGGTTTGACCCTAATCCCCATGCACCCAATGGGGAAAGCAGACAGTGGCGGGACAACACCTTATTGACTGGGGGCTGCCCAGCTTGAAGCGGGCGGTAGCTGTCCAGTGAGATCCTAGAACCTCTCCCACTGTCGGAAGTAGCCCCTGGCGCCATGCCCTACGCCAATTGGGCAAAATGCTTATAACCGGTAACTGCTACTTCCCGTGTTTGGCCGACACCTATAGGGTGAAGCTGGAGTGTCCTCTCCAGGACGCGAGCTTGGGCACAGTTATATGGAGATCAAGCTGTTGCCCATGCAGCATGTTCCCCCTCTCCACGCAGCCGGTAGATCCAAAGGAACGGCAGTAGCCGATACAGTTTGGTACCAGCCACGCCGCAGGAGTTGCCAAAATAATGTCGAATCAACATTAGACTGCCTTAGGAACTCCGACTCCGGATTTATCCTCAGGATTTACTCCCGAAGCCAATTCCATAAATGGATATTCCCGCAAGGCAGCGGTGGTTTGATTTCAGAGTTCCTTCTCTTAGATAAGCTACCAAGCAAGGATCACGAGCCCTATCTGCCCGAAGCTGTTGGTTTTAAGGCGCCAGTCACTCGCCTTTGCCCCTTCTCTCGTCAGTGGAAACAGTTCCGCCGGGCTCAAATTGAGCCACACGTGAAGGCCGGGAGCTGGACTTGGTTGTCAGAGGCTGCTTGAGAGGTAAAGACAACGAAGAGCAGAACTGGTCCTCCCGACATATAAACCTGAATCTTAGCTTACCCTAATGTCTCTAACACTTCGATCTCCTACGGGTGTATCTGCTATAGGACTACTTTTACGTCAGTTCTCCATCTTAAAAAAAAAAAAAAATTTCCCGCTGTAAACAATTTTCCTTGACTAACTGAGGCACCGTTCTGAAGAACATCAAAAATATCAAATAATCACATAAAGTGCCACCTCTGCATCGAAAGTCGACAAATGTTTTTCTTTTAATCTCTTATTTTGATGGTAGACTTTGATAGGCGGTTTCCTGTCCATATCTTCACATTGTAAAATCTTTCCACTTGCAGCGCTGTCGTTTTTTTTTCCGTATTACTTTATTTGCTATTATGATTTTCAAAAGAGTGTTATGGCTCTTGATGTGTCCAAAATGTTTTATTTGTTTCATGCTGATCTTGTTTATTAACTCTATTTTCATGTATAGTTTTAAAATGACTTTTTTGTTATTGTGTGAGACCGTGTTTGAATGTTTGTTTTCGGGTCTGTTGTTTCGCCACATTCTTTTATATCTCCACATTTTTAATGGTACCAAATAGAGAGTAAATAAGTATAATAATTACTTAGTCGTTCCCCTTCTACCGTGAGGTGTAGAGGTAGTATAATAATTTACGACTCTAATTTTTAGTTTAAAAAAATTTCTTTAAATGATATTTCTCATATTATAGAACATAAAGAGCTATTACGAAAGTTTAAGGGAGAACTCTTTCACACCAACGAAAAATAAGACGCTTACCTATATCATTTATGTAGTACATCTTTGAACAGTCTGAGAAATATTTCATTGTCATTATAAACACTACATGTCTTAATTATAACCCTTCAGAGATTGAGTGGTATATTTTCCTTATAAATAATATAAAATATTTTTATTTTTTTTGTTTGTTTTTAATTAATAATGATATCGAGATTCGGAGATCTAGAATACCCTAGGGTTACATAGAACAAATAAAAAACTGAATTAACCCCCCCCCCCCCCCCCCCCCACCCACCCACCCCCCCCCCCCCCCCCCCCCCCCCCCCCCCCCCCCCCCCCCCCCCACCCACCCCCCCCCCCCCCCCCCCACCCTCCCCCCCCCCCCCCCCCTCCCCATCCACCCCCCCCCCCACCCCCAACCGCCTCTCCCGCCACCCCCCCCCCCCCCCCACTCCCCCCCCCCCCCCCCCCCCCCCCCCCCCCCCCCCCCCCCCCCCCCCCCCCCCCCCCCCCCCACCCCCCCCGCCCCCCCCTCCCCAACCCCCCCCACCCCCCCCCCCCCCCCCCCCCCCCCCCCCCCCCACCCCTAACTCCCCCCCCCCCCCACCCCCCCCCCCCCCACCCCACCCCCCCCCCCCCCACCCCCACCCACCCCCCCCCCCCCCCCCCCCCCACCTCCCCCCCCCCCCCCCCCCCCCCCCCCCCACACCCACCCAACACCACCCCCCCCCAGCCCCCCCCCCCCCCCCCCCCCCCCCCGCCCCCCCCCACCCCCCCACCCCCAGGGTTACCCCAATCTTGTATACCCATATTACCACCCCCCCCGCTTAACAACCCCAACCCCACACCCCCCACCCCCAGCCCCACACCACCCCCCACCCACCCCCCCCCCAACCCCCCCCCTGTTTGTTATCAACTGCTAACGTACTAAGATAATAATCGAATGTAAATAATTCAACACCCATGACAGACCACTGTTCAATCCATCTAATCTGATTGGCTTTAGAGGGTCTTAAAAAAAAATGACAGGTGGAGTAATTAGTTTAACTCTGCTTCCAATACATAAAAACAATTTTAAACAGATCCTCGGAAAACTTTGTTTTGGTTAATTGTTTATGCGTATTTTTCGGAAAAGAAAAAAAAATTGATTTATTTTTGACTTAAGTTAATTATTTCAAAAAGTTATGTAAAAAATTGCCCTTCACTGGACATACTTAAAATCAAAACAAATAAATAATTCATATTATTTTTTTTTCTATACGTTAAAATTCAAGATCTTAGTTCATAGCTACTGTTATTGTAAAATTTTAATACAAAAATTTGCAAGTTTTGTTTTTGTTTTGTAAAAATATGAAAGTTATTATCAACTCCCATGAATAAAATTTGTTTAATTGGAGAAGGTTTTATAATTTTTTTACAAAGAACTGCTTCCCATAATAAGATAAATAATTCTAAGATCACAAGTGTGTCTCGAGTATAAAATATTCTAATTATCCTTATAGATTTATTTAATATCAACAGGTTTTGAAATAACCAGCACATTTTGATTAAATATAACTCAAATTAAATAAATACCCATGGAATACACAACTGGAAGTTAAAAAAAAAATTATAGTATACCAGAAGCATGATTTTAATCATTACATTTAATTAAAACGCACCAATCACTAAATTTTTGCTAATGTTCTGTCCATTACCAAACCTGAGGAACGCCAATTACGCACCTGATTTGATTAGTTGCAAAAAAGGTTTATTGGATTGGTATTAAAATATAGAACCACCGTCAAATGGTTAAACAAAAGAAAATACCTACCCAAACGTAGCAGGTGGCAACTAATCGCAATTAAAAGAAGCCACTCCACTTTTTATTGATTGGTTTTTTAAAATCTAAGTATTTTAACCCTATTTTTTTAGTTGGAGAAATAATGTTAAAAGATTCAATCGTATCTGTATTGATTTTTGTGTTTGTTTTAGCAAGAATGCTGACCCTATAAATTTGGGACTTTAACATTGTTTTTAAAAAGATGCATGCCCATTTTTTTTAATGTTATTTTTTTAGTTTATCGGCAAAATTAAATATATACCAGTTAAAATACATGTTATATTAATTAATTGTATAAATGTCATACTTGATAATTTATTTTTATCACATTATAATATATGTTTTTTTGATATTTAGTTACTATTTCTCGAAAATATTATAGTGCTATTAAATCTAGGTATTCATTATTTGACCAACAACTCTGATGTGTATTATGAATTTAAGTGCACATCAAAGACCTTTTACAATTAATGAAACACTATAACCACATTGATATGTAATTTTTATTATAGTTTATATATAGCATTTTATAAAAAGTTTATATAATGTTGTTACAATCAATAACCACTTCTTATCGGCCAAAATTCGTATTTGTATTAACTTATACTCGTTATTTTCGGCAAAATGAAAAAAAAACCACAAATAATATTACAACCCAACTGCATAAATCATTAAACCTTTTTACCTAACAACTAAAAAACATCATGCCTACATACCAGCATTTACGATGGAATACGTAATAAACACGAGTTGATGATTTCAAATTATACCATTTATTATCAAAGTTCAAACATAGGTGTAATCGTACCGCTTTTCCTTTCAGAACCTGACGCCTCCGTCATTAAATCAAACCAGGCCAAGTTCAGCAAAAATCCGTAGCCTTTCCACGACCAGACGCGTCCTAAATATCTTAGATTTATGATAAAAAAAGGATAACATTTAAGCAAACTAATTATCACGCGGCTGGAGAATGTCTACGGCTGTGACTCGAAGTTGATCATTTTAAAGAGGACCACGAGCTACAAGGCGTTTTAATTCCTTTACATAACAACTTACAGGCTCCTCCATAACTTAAGCTCATCGGCATAATATTATTCAAACTGGACTTGGAAGACGAATTCTGACGCGTTTTGGAATGAGGATTGTACCATCTGACGAGCATCGCCAAAATTTCCATGGGTAAGGCCAAATAAAACTGCTAATTGTGCCCGTACTACAAGCATACAAATCAATAATACTAAAAAATAGGTATTAGTTTTATTAGATAACACTGGATGGACATTAACGAATATAAATAAAATAATGATAATCTATAATATACGAACCAAACCATGATAATCGTAGATAAATCTATTTTAGAGTTTTGTAATATTTTATTATTCGATAAAATATGGAAACTATAATTTACTCGTTATATGAAATGCAGTATAACAGTATCTTCTGTCAGTAGATAGAATGAATAACGAAATAATTAGATTGAGTATAAATAATCAGGATTTAAAATGATATTAAACGTTAATATAATATACCAGATAAATAATATAGTATATGTAGATTAGAGTATCAATATATACATCAGCATAAAGCCAATATAGTCAGTTTCGTAATTCGGACTCAATACATATTGTATACCAATCTAAAAAAAAAGTTCTAATAGAAAAAATCATAAAAACAAAAAACTATGAATATATTAATATATATCATAGATGCATAGTATAAATTAATAATATATAACCTTATAATCTATACTAATATTATAAATATAAGATAGGTATAATGATGTATAACATTATACATAATGGTTTAAACTGTTTTTATTTTCTTCCAAAATAAAAAAAAAAAGACTTGATTTTAAAAAAAAACCCAGCAGGAACTTTAGCGGACCTTATAAGCCATCCATAAAAAAAATATTATTGTATTTTTGGGTCTTCGATTTTTCGACCTGTGCCGGTCCACTTTTTTTCACCTCATGAGGAGGTAAATCTTTAATAAAACCATAGACATTAATATTTCAAATGGACCTGAACATTTTTGATTTTTTAATATTAAATTGGATTTGCCGTCTTTGTGGCAATATATATATATATTATTATATGCCTGGGTCAAAATATATATTTTTATATATATATATATATTATATATATATATGGCGCCAATTTCGCTGACGTGTATGACAGTAGTTTTTTTTAACGGCTGCGATTATAATCAAGAGGAAATCAGCTGTTCACGAATCGGTTCTAAAACTCAGAGAAACAGCCGATTCATTCGTTTGAGGAAGTTTAACTTTTGCATAATGTAACGCAGAGTGTTCTTAGCAACCAGAGCTAGACAGCCAGGAAACAATATATTTTTCTTTCTATGACGTGTGACCATCAAAAAACGTCTGGATTCCAAACCAACTATCGCCCAGTGATACGCTGACTTATCCGACGAAAGGAATCATTTTTTTTTTTTAAAAAAAAAAAAAAAAAAAAAAAAAAAAAAAAAAAAAAAAAAAAAAAAAAAAAAAAAAAAAAAAAAAAAAATAAAAAAAAAAAAAAAAAAAAAAAAAAAAAAAAAAAAAAAAAAAAAAAAAAAAAAAAAAAAAAAAAAAAAAAAAAAAAAAAAAAAAAAAAAAAAAAAAAAAAAAAAAAAAAAAAAAAAAAAAAAAAAAAAAAATAAAAAAAAAAAAATAAAAAAAAAAAAAAAAAAAAAAAAAAAAATAAGCATTCACACAACTCGACAGTAACTGAGCCGATTAGCACCTATTAAATTTGCAAAAAAACGATAAAGTCTGATTCTAAAAAATAGCAACAAAAATAAAAGATTAACTACGATTGCAATGAATATTGTCAATTTCTATGAGCTCTAAAATAATCACATCAAAGACGTGACATTAATTTAACAAAAAAAAAATAGATCAAAACCAACTGGTCGGCAAAAATTACCTTTCTTATCCCCCAAGCAAAAAAACAATCTTAACGCCCCAACTCCCAATCGACTACCATTAACATTTGCAGATTAAGACCCCAAGGTACGTTCTGGGGACTGGTACTTGGCAAACAACCTGGACACTGTATTGTGATATTATTGTGTTAGTGGTTTTTTTTTAAGGGCAATAGTAATGCCACAACTACTGGGTTAAGCGAGTATGCGAGTGGCTGTACAGAAAGTGATTACTCATGACTGAATTTGAACAGATCAAAGATCCCGGAGAAACATAGCCCTGTCAGCACGCCGTTATACCCCCATTACTTATGCCCAGTCATCCTGTCCCGTGCCAACAGGTCAAGGCCATTCTATGTCTTTATGCCAGTCTCCAGTTCTGACAGTGGTGATTTATTTTTTTCTAAATGTTTATTTCTACCTTTAATGTAAAAATCACACAAACTAACTAGTAGACTTTGACAACCCAGCATTACTAAAGACAGCTACTGTTGGTGATAGCGTTAAACTGACACTGCAGAACATGGGCACTTACACAGATAGTTTCATTGGACTTCAAGTCCATGCATAATTTCCTGGACTATGTATATGTTTGACTGTTAGTGATCAACTTGGCATTTATCAGAGATAGTCAAAATGACACCATTAATAAAATGTCAATTTAGCATGTTCATCGAACCTCCTCAACTCACTCCACGTAGCATCCATAGACCTATCACGTCTGTTGCCGTATCTCGTCACGTATTTCGTGGTATGTCTGTGAGCCATCTAGCTTATATTGGCCCTTAGGTCCAGGACAGCGAAATTTTCTTTCTCCACTTGATTCCTTCTATCCTCTATCGTCATACCCACGGCTTTTCCAGTAACAGACTAAACTACTCACTTAATAGACTGTATCTACCAATTTACACTATCACATCTGTGTCACTGTCAAAAATCTCTATTGTTCCATCTCATCTCGTTCATTCCAGCATCGGCACATTGTCCTGGTTCTTTTCATCAGTCTCCGCACTGGGGTGTATCTTGACCATAACTATCCTTCAACTCCTACTATTTTTATGCAAGCACCCATTAAGACATGAAGGAGTCTAGCTTTGCCTGGATTTATATTAAGCCCCTGTTTGTTTCTCTCCATGTTTTTACTAGCCATACAAGTATGGCACTGACTCAGACTTTTCAGTTCTAGATTTTGTGTTGGGCTCTATTTTTGGCTTTAAAATGTATTAAAGTTAAATGGCATGAATCAGAACCGATAGAAATACTTGCATCTCGCACTTCCACTATGCAGTGATGTTAGCATTAGTTTTAAATATTTGTAAAGACGTTACAGGTCATGGGTCTTCGTCAGGGAACAGTACAAACAAAAAATGTTATTTAAAACACTTTATACATATCCTGGATAAAAGTTGAACAATAAAATCATTTTTATTAACATTACGACACATGATAAATACTTAGGGCCGAAAACATCAAGTTAAAACATCTTTGTCAAATGTGACATTGATTGTAGCTTGAGCTTGTCCTCTTTCATTCTGTTGTACTGAGACAGGGTTGTCACCTTCGCGATTCTGTGCAAATATTGTCACGATTACATGAGGTTTCACCCTATTGACACTCTTTTTTAGTTTCGGATGACTTCATCACCTGACACCATGGTCGAACAAGCAATCCTTCAAATGCTTCTCGCCAGGTCTCGAGTTAATCATTGTTGGGACAATTCCTGGTAGTTCGAAACAATCCTCAAATGCTGTGACAGGGATCTGATCCTGGAATCAAGTGGTCAGCCAGCAAAAGCAGGTGTTGTAACCTGGTCCCTACGCATGATGGGTTTTTATGATATAGGGCTGACACCCCTGTTCTATGACCAAAAAAAAATTCGAAAGTTTGTTTATCGGAAACAACAGGTTTTCTCTGTGATGAACGGAGTTTTAACTATAAGCTTCGGGATGTGACATTCGTAGTCCTGTTTCTTGTATGACAGTCAGTGGTGAAAGCCGAAAGGGAAGCCACTGACATGAAAACGGGATGTCACCAGACCCGCCCAAAACAAGGATACAAGAATAATGATTATGTGGAATGTCAGGACAATGTACATGAGGGGTCGGGGTTAACCGTAAACCAGGTCACGGCAGAACAGAGATATGAGAAACTAGAGGTTACACATTCTAGGGATAACTAGAGAGCAGCATGGACAGGGGCAGGAAAAGTTTTTAAAACAGCAACAGGAGAAACAGTACTTTACTCTGGAATTTTTACAGAAAGGAATAGAAAGGACATTTACTGGAATGGAAAACCCATCAAAACAACAGACTGATAAGATTAAGATTGAGAGGTAGATTCACCAATACTACAATAATACAATGCTACGCACCAACGAATGACAGCGATGAAGAGGTCAAGGATGAATTCTATCACAAACAACTGCAGAAAAGAAATGGAAGGGACACACCTAGATATGATCTTATTATAGTAATGGGAGACCTCAATGCGAAAGTGGTACACACAATGCATATAATGAAAGAGTAATGGGGAAATGCGGCAGCGGAACAGCAAACGAAAATGGGGATCAATTAATAAGTTTCTGTAGTATTAACAACCTGGTCATTGGAGGAACACTTTTCCCACATAAAGAAATTCACAAATTAACATGGGAATCACCAAATGGTCGGGACAGAAACCAGATAGACCACATCATGATTAACGGTAGATGGAGACATGCATTACAAGATGTGAAGGTAAGAAGAGGTGCAGATGTGGGAAGTGATCACCATTTAGTAGTAGCAAAACTGAAAGTGAAACTAAGAAGGGCTGGACCAACTGTAACTACACAGAAAAGGTTTTGACATCAGCAAATTGAAGGACCCCTTACAAGACAAAAATCTTTTGCGGCTGACATAAAGAGAAACGATTTCAAATTTCCAAAAAGTCAGGGAAAAGACATTGACTGGATGCATATAGACCTGAAACTCAACACCCATTTCAATAAAATTATAAGGGAAAGCAGCAAATCATGCTTGGATACCAGGAAAGGATGAAGAAGAAGCAAGACTTGGTATAACACCAGAAACATTTAAACACCAATTAACACTGAGAAAGGAAATTGAAAAGAAAGAAAAACAGAAGCGATGGTCCACTCAGGTTAAAGGGCAACCTATATAGGCGAAACAGTACAGTCAGCTTGGACAAGGATGTTAAACGCCAAAACTACGAGCCAACAAAAATGAATTTCCCCCTAGGACAAATCTTTGCAAGGACAGGCAGGAGAGGCCAAGCACTGAGAAGAAAACATGAACAAAAGCACAGTATACAAAATAAACTAAATTCCATCAGCGGAAAACGAGGTTGGCAATAAAATTATTTCATTAGTAAAGAGATAAGCAAGGGAAATCTCATCACGACAAGCAGAGGAACTGGAATCAAGATGGGCCAGGAGCACTTCAGAGAAACTATGAAAAAACAGGGGAACATAAAAGGGGACACAATTGGATGTTCCTGAGACTGAAAAAGATCTAGATGTAAAATACAGGACTTTCCTCGAGAAGAAGAAAAGAAAATTCATCACAGCAATCAAAGGGTTAATTTTTATAGAACCAAGGAGAAGCTACTGGCACCATGATTAACTTAAAATGCGGAGCGCTTAATTTAAGACCTGACACTGAGATAGCAGGCAGAACTTTTTAGAACAACTATTTGCACAAGTGTGGGGAAAAACGGGGGGAAGGACAACACCAACAGAGTTGGAACAAAAGGGAATAATTCGTCAAAGTGACCGAAGAAGGGAGATCTTGCAGGAACCTGGCCAATAATTGGATGACGGAACACACTCTTCTCTCAAGTTCCCAGCAAAATACTAGGCAGGGATAATTATTACAGAGAATTTTCAAAAGCAGTTAGACCACCAAACTGAGGGAAAAGTACCAAGCAGGATTTAGAAGAGAAAAGGATGATGTGTAGATTCATATATTTCACTCTCAAGGAAACATTATAGAGCAGTGCTCAGAATGGCAAAGATCTGCGTTTACATTGTACATTAAACTCTCGTTGATTTTGAAAAGGCTATTGATAGCACATAAATAGGGGGGACAGTTTTATTGGAAAAAATACTGTGGGGCGTATGGAAATTCCTAGCTGCCCCTATAGTGACAATCATAAAAAGCCATCTATGTCATTCTTTACGTTGTAGTGTTGGGGAGTGCAAACACTATCCTTTGAGATGAAGGAACAGGAGTACATTTAAATAGGACTGGGATGCACCTTATCAAACCAACTCTATTTTGTAAAAGTCAATTGGGATTGGATGATGCGCCAGGACAACAGAGGGCGTCCAAGAGGAATAAGTTGGAACTACCATTTTGTACAATGGAAGATCAGGAATATTGCAAGATGACATTGCACTACTAGACACATTAACAATCAACACATACAGGAAAAAAAAAAAGGGATTAGGGGGACATATTAGGTGTTGCAAGCTCAGGTGGGACTTGAAACATCAATATATAAAAGTTTTAGAGGTCATGACGCTCAATGTTGGTGCCAAGCCCTGAGACCTTATCAGTAAGGAATCAACACAAATGGTACAGAACAGACACCTTTCAACATTACTTGGATGCATAGTAACACCAGACGGGGGGGCAGGCAAAGACATCAACATCAGAATGAATAAGGCAAGAACAGCCTTCTTTAGCCTAAATAACATCTGGAAGTCCTCCCAATACAGCACAAGCACAAAATTAAGATTATACCAGAGTTGCGTGCTTTATGTGCATCTCTATGGTGCAGAATGCTCGGAGACGTTACAGAGAAGAAAATGTCGAAATTGTCCTCTTTTCACACAACATGCCTAAGAAAAATTCACTGAATCTTTTGGCCGAATACCATCACCAACCAAGATCTGCTTACTCGGAGCAAGCAAGAGGACATGCACACCATCATAGCTGGCAGACGCTGGAGCTGGGTTGGCCATGTCCTCAGAGAGACCCCGATGCCATCACAAGAACAGCTATGCTTTGGACCCCTGAAGGAAAACGAAAGAGAGGCCGACCAAAAACAACCTGGCGGAGGACTGTGGAGGCTGAGATGCAAAGAATGAACCAGAGTTGGGGCACTGTACGAAGTGATGTGCCGCCCGACCGAGCAAAGTGAAAATCAATTTTGGTTGTTGCCCTTACAAGACGCCATTACGGCGTGGTATGGGCCATTGATTGTCCTTTGGCGGTCGGCGAGGCTTAAGGATCAAAGAAGAAGAAGAAATAGCCTCCCCTTACTCTTAACGGGGACTTCAGAGGTGTGGACCGTCGTTTTTGGTGTGATTTTATAATAAGGAAAATTTTTTTTCTCTCAATTAATTTTTTTAAAGAAAAATTTTTTTTTTCTTTCTCACCACCGATTAGAAATAGTAGGTAGGTTTTTCCAGTTTGTTAGCCTGATCTACCTGAATCTATTGGTCTAAGTCGTCTGATATACGGTTACTGGTTTCGCTACGGGTTGCATGGTTTTTCAGTAGCTGGTTCTTTATTTGTTTGAGTTGTCAGAATGCGTGCTTCGTTCGTGAGTTCTTATAAATATTCAAAATGACGGTCAACGGTAATATGGCCTACATTGTGTAAATGAATGTCCCAAGGTAGGACATTGGTTCCTTTCGGATCTTCATTATTATATTGTGTATAACGTCTTATAGGGATAAGAGTTCTTCAACTTAGACAAATAATGAATCCCAACATTGTCAATCTGACAAACCAACCGTAAAACGTTATCCGATGTGGATAAGTCTTCGAATTGGAGTCCCATTATTTATTAACAAGTTTCACATTACGAAGGACATTTTCAAGCAGGGGGTATAACATTAAACAAATACAGTTCATTAGAATTTACTTGCATATATATTCTTATCCGTCAGTGTCCCATATTGAATTCATGTCCAACCAGAACTATCATGTGCTATATACAATGAGTGCTGATGGGATCCGGTACAGCCAGAGAAATGAGCGCATGAGTCTTTGACGAAAATAATCAAAACTACTTATCCACAATAATATCTTCCGTTGCGAAGGTTAATCACAAACCTTTTTGGGAATTCAAATCGTTTATATTTTTATCTGGATGACCTGATCTGGTATCAATTTACATAAAATTACGCCTCCCCTATTAAGCAAAAGCATAACTTTGGAAGGAGGTTAAAAACAAGACTTTACGGCTTGCGGACAAACGTAAACAAGGGGTCCAGTAACTTAGCACGTAGCGCTGACCTTATCGACGCTACACCACGTCATAATTGACCGTGTATTTCGTCGTTCACTAAATCCGTGAAGTAAAAAATCTCAATTTCTATTAATTCTATTGACCTAAAAATGCAGAACTGCCAATTATAGCAGACCGATATTCTATAATACTAACCGTAACAATAGTCTGACATTAGGAGCCTTAGTTGCCTGTTAATATCAGCCGTTACTGTTAGATACTGATAACAAGGAGGAGGTATCACAGTTTGATAACTTAATTTTTTTTTTTGTATTTTTTCTTTCGTTAATTGGGTAAAGGATAAGTGTATCTTTGTTCTTTCTTATTCCTTGGGTGTGGGGCATTCAGTTATTTGCCATGGCTTAGCGTTTGCAAAACTTAGAACATGATAAAGAGAGGAAAGAAAGGATGAGGCGGATTACAAGGAGATAGAAGAAGCGAAGGAAAGGCGTTTGTCAAAGAAGAAAACTTGACAGCAGAGATGACTCGGATGATAGGAAGGAAACGCAAGCTAGAGCGGAAAAGAAGGAAGAAGAAGATAGCAGAAGATGAGAAAGAGCGAGAAGAGCGTCAATTGGAGCAGACGAAAATTGAGGCAGCTGAGGACGGAATAACTCGCAGCGGGCAAACGAAAACGAGGGGAAAAGTGGCTGGGGAAGAGACTGAGGAGAGACAGCATGAGGAAAGAGGAAAAGGAGAGACAGCCATGAGGAAAAGAGTAGAAGGTGAAGGACAGCATGAATTGGGATTAAGGCCTCTAGAGGTCACAAGTCGTGGGTGCTGCCTCCTACTTACCAGCAAATGAGAAGCCGTCTTCACCTTCATTCATTCTTTAAAAACTGATAATCCAGTTACTCTATTTCTCCCCAATACACGCAGAGGGCTATGTCTCTTCTCGGACCTCGGATCACTTCCCAATGCCCCAATGGGGAAAATTGACTCTATCTGCAAAATTAGTAGAGAATGGCAAAATCTGTATGGTTTGGAAAGTTACAGCCGATGGTGCTTGTGAAGCTTTCTCGGCTTTGAAAGGTTAATGCGTATGATGTTTAAGTAAAACGTGGAGCCAGCCATCAAGGGGCCAAAACTACGACAATGCATAAAGAAGGGCTTTAACTGGAGCGGTTCGAAAATGACGCTCGCACAAATTTTTGCTCAACCTGTTCAGAAACAGCGAAGGGAAGAATGCCACCGGACATTTCATCAGTTCTCAATAACGCCTTAAAAGGGATATTTGACAAAGTGGCAGGAGCTGTCAGAGCATCCATCTCACTTATCAAGGGCTGGAGGAGTTTGTTCTATCCCGACCAAAATAAAAAGCAACTTTGTCAAACGTAACCGTAGATTAGATTTCTGGCTGAACAAGGGGCAAGTAAAAAAATTAGGGATGACTATTCTCAGTAAGTCAGGAACGTTACGTAAAAAATGCTTTGGCCGGGCTTCCCAGCTAAAAAAACGCAATCCGACAGATGGAGCACGTCTGGGGGAAAAACTAATCTAGAGCAGTCTTCCCATTCATTCTCAACTCCCAAAACAACAGAGGGAAACTGTAACCCCAGAATTCCCCTACGGAAAAAAATCTAACTACTACTATAACCCGATTACCCCACCAGCAATTACTGATTAGCCCAACCGCCCTTACTATGGCACCGCAGCCAGGAAGAAAGGTCAAGACAAGAGAAAGCCCACACCGCACAAGGGACATTGATCCAGGGCAAAGCACAACGGGGCCTAATCGCATCGGCATGCATTTGCTTGCAAACAGGCCTCGCAAGGACGAAATATTAACGTCAGTGATTCCTCAACATGAGGGGAAGAGGCACCTCAACGCGGAGGGAAATGTTATTTTGGAACGGGACTTCCACATCTCTTGTTTGTTGGATTAAGGGTTGTCCTTTACTGCATTGTCGCAGACACTTGGTCAACCCGGTCAAGAGAGACAGAAGAAACCGTCATAACTATGTGGAGTTTTCCAAAGGAGGATGCACCCATGGACGCTTCCCATTCGCATTGGTGCGAAGATCAATCTCTGAATTGACTCCTAGTCAGAGGTCGTGATCACAAAGCGGGCTATTAATGGATGATACCGATCTACCCAGTCATACTTGGTTGTAGTTTAGATATGTGTTTTATATCGCAGGAACGAAAAGAGCCATATTAGTGGCAGCCGTAAAGTAAACACAAGAGTGGGCTAAACCAAGAAGGGGAACGGGATGCACTGCAGACTATTATGTTGTACTTATGGAACTAAAAGAGGCGCAAACAAAAGGGGACCCTAACCATTTGGACGACCTGCTTTAGGAAAAATCGTCACGATTGGCCAAGGAGCGCAGGGTAAACAACGGTTAGGACATTATTTTTCATAACGGATTGCGTACTTGTATCGCCTATGAAAAGGGACGACACATGGATCAAGGGACATTTAAATACGCTCCTAGTTACCCAAGACGCTTAGTACTGAGTTCCAAATCTTTGATAGATGGGGGCACTCTCTTCCCCTCTTAGCGCGAACATATGGGACCAAAACGCCACTATTCAGCGAATATCGACTCACATTATTGGTGGCCAGGACGATGAACACTGATATTATCAGATATGTGAAAATTCCTGCGCCAAGTGCTAACGTGTGGCACCCAAGCATTGGACACCCCCAGTTTCCCATGGGAGACAAATGCCATATTGTGGGGACTACCTATTTTAAAACGGGTTGCTGTCGACATTGTTTAAGACCACCTAGAAAGGATTAAAAGAAGGAAACAGGTTTATCCTGGTCACCATTAGTCGGAAACATGCACTTTGTGGGCTGAAGCTATACACGCATTAACATGCACGGGATTCAAAGCATTTGTCGCAGATATGCCCTAGTGCAGTGTTTTAAGGCTGGGATTCCCACAACAAGTTTTTGAGGACTTACGGATCCCAAATTCCGTAGCCTGTTAATGGAGGAGGGAGATCTTTAAGATCTGAGGGTCAAAAAAACATCCACACAGCACCGTACCATCCCGGCCGGGAAATAGGCTCGTGGGAACGTTCAAACGGCAGCCTTCACTATGATGTTACCGTAAGCTGGGAACAAGGAGGGAAACCTGAAGATTTGGGACCTTCCCTTTTCATTCCGGCAGCCAGCACAGCATTAGTCGCCTACAGAGAAGTTTCCCGCTACATGGCTCACATCTACAGGATTCTACCGCCAAGCTACTACTTTTATTCGTGCCACAGGCCAGACATATATTAACGGGCTCACTAAATAAAGAGCCCTTTAACTTCGGTCACTGACAGACCCAGACAGGCTGATTGAGGAACCAGTATTCTCAGCCAGTAAAAATATGTATCGGGGGAATTAAGGAAAGGTTACAATTAGGATGGGATATGAGCAACAACCAACCTTAGACGAGCGAACGCGCAAAGCACGCTAAGCGCGATACAATAAAGCAGCGAAAAGACGTGAGAATTACAACAAGGGGAGAAGATAGTTTTGTTGCTACTGCCAACCGGAAGCAACAAACTATGCATCGGATGGCAAAGGGCCGTTTTTTACGTCCTTTAAAAAGATCTCCAGAAAGGCTAACTTACAAGATCTCTATTTAAAGGAAAGGAGGAGGTCTACCAATCGTAAATCTGTTAAAAGAAATATTTTGGATAAGGACCGGTGCCGTCCCCCGAACAATCTCCTGGCGGTCGCCATAGCAAACCGAAGATGAGAAGGAGATGATTTACGATAGTTGCATGGAATATCCATTGCAACAAATGAATCTTTCAAAGATGTAAAATTCGGCGACACTCTTCTGAAGCACAACAGACAGAAAATCGAAGGGCGCTTCTGAAACAGTTTTAACGGACGTACCTGGTCGAACACATCTCTTAGAGTTCGATATGAAACTGACATACCGAGACCACACTGTGGCGAACCAGAGTGTACCCTATACCGTATGCTAAAGTGATTATGCTCCGTGGAGAGATAGACAAATTGCTACAAGCTGGAATTATTAGCGAGTCTACTAATCTCTTTACAGTTCAAGAGTTAGTGCTGTTGCTGAACACACCAATAAGGAAGTTCGGCTTGTGCATCGATTACCGTTTACTTAACACTGTAATGGAATTTCAGTCGGAACCTCCCCCAGAGCGCGCTTCTGAATGTTCACCAAGCTTAGCAGAGCAGAGCAAGAATTTTCTCCAAGATTGACCTGAGAGTAAAGGTTATTATCAAATACCAGTTCAAGGAGGAAATTAAGCCCTTGTTAGCTTTCAGACCAGGGAAGGATACTATACGTTCAACGTGATGCCTTTCGGGTTGCACAACGCACCAGGAGTCTTCACGGGATAATGAAAAAGCTTTTAGAACCATTGCACAGTCCACATTATCCACAAAACTTTATGGACGATATATTGATTGCAACGGAAAACATACGATGAAAACATATTGCTACGGTCGCTATGCTCCTCAGGAGCATAACTACAGGAAAACAGGCCCTGGACAGCCGACCCGAACAAATGTTTAATCGGGATACGAAAAAGCTTTGAACTTTCCTAGGGCATACCATTTCTCACGGTTCCATGTGGCCAGTTGTTGCCAAGAAAGGTAGAGGAAAATAATGGGCAGCAAAAAGGCCTTGAAAACGAAGAGGACACACACGTTCATTCCTATCACTGTGTGCATATTACCAGAAATTCATTAAAAAATTTCAACGGACTAACTGCACCCCTTACTGACCTTACCAAAAAGGGGCGACCTGAAAAAGTTATTTGGGACGCTAAGTGTGAACACGCTTAGTCACACTCAAAAAGACAGCTGTCCGAATATCACCATTTTACGGTTACCTTTTCTTAACAAACCTTTTTTTTTTGCGGGTCGACGAATAGGGGTTCAAGGCATAGGCGTCAACTCTGCTCCAAGCAGACGACGATTATTTTTGAAACCGGCTATTCACAGTGGCCCATACGGCAGCCCGTAAAATAGAATGCAGCAGAACGAAAATTGTCATCGCACATGCTGTGAGAGTGTTTAAGCACTTGCACATGGGAAATAAGGGGAGCCATTAATGAATATCTGTTCGGAGCTATAATTACGGTGACAAACAGACATGACTCCACTGGCGATATTGGAGCGTTTAAGTAGTTCAATTGCGAAGATTATGCATGGGCTTTGTTGCTAAGCTTGTATTCTTTCAAAAGTAGAAATAACATTACCAGGAAGAGGAATGGGAAAACCGTGGGAAGGGAGAAGGGAGAAACAGACTTTTTTTGTGTTCGAAATTTGGAAGCACGAAGGTGTAGGAGGATGATATTGACAAGAAAACAACCATATCCACCCCGAGGGGACAGACATAAAGCATGGATCGGTTGGTTTGTTTAGCCTCTATTTTCTTAATAGGTGACATGAAACATGGTTTTCATATCTTTCCAAACCGGGGCACGCAGGAAATGTAAAAGGGTATGTAAAGATAGGGACTACTTGGAAATCACAATCCATCTGCTTCCTCAACGGTTAGTAGAAGGGAACGAATTCAGTAAGTAAGGAATCGTCCGCTTTTCGCTTTCACAACCTTTGTCTTATCATTCGAGTATGAAGGGTCTGGTTACGCAAAAAGTCCTATTGCGCTTTACAACATATCTGTCTAAACTCACATATTTTAGCACACCGCCCATATATTTTTCTTGTTTAACGTGCTGACGAGAGTCTACCTGGATTCGTAACTGTATTCCTTGAAAGGGGAGAACTTATGGAAATTTGCCTGGAGCTCCCATGAGAGCAGAGCTGTCAGCTATACGAACAACTGACTAGAACTGCAACGGCTCCAAAAAAACACCGGTTGGAAGGTAAAACTGCTTTGATAGTCCTTCTAAAGCTCGAGCGCGGAATCAGTGATGTTGTACATTAAACAGGGAGACAATCGCCGAAATAAAATAGCAACCTTTGTTTGTCGATCTCCTAAAAGGCGATACAGGAGCGACGGAAGAAAAGAAAGACATATTCTTTTTATCTCGGTAAAGATAAACTTCATGCCCCCGCTGATTTCCCCTGAGTTGCACCAAGCGCGTGACATTCGTTCATCTTCCCAGCGAAACAAACACTAGTCTTTGTATAAATAATCTTACTTCACTTACTTACTTGGTCGTTCAATTCTACCGTGAGGTTATAGGGTTAAATATTCAATTCGTATAAATCAGTTATCTAGTCGCTCAGAAAATGTTGCGATAATAAGCGCGCAAGTTCTAAGAGCCATGGTGGAAGTGGGTTATTAGAAATTCCGTGGAGATTAATTCATTTCTGTTTGCTCGTAATATACATCAATAGCATTTTTTCGTGATCTTTGTGTTATGTTTAGCATTAGAATTCACTGGGATTTCTTAGTGACTAAAACATTGGTGATTCTTAAATCATACGCGAAGCTATTTTTATTACAGATGGTTTTATATTAACTAATAAAATACAGATAGGCACGATTGATAACATGGGACGCGATACTAATGTACTTCTATCCATAATATAATAATAATAATAATAGCCCCTTTCAGTTCATAACTGAAGATGGGAGAATGCGCCCCTGACGGTGACAGACCTCAGCTGTTTATTTTCCTGGTTACTTCTTTCATTTGTGTTATTTTTATAAATGACTAGTGCTTATCTCACGTGTTTTTAAACGCGGATATAAGATAAAGCAGTCAATTTGTGGGTTTCTAATCTAATTTAATAAAGGAATGGAAAAGAGTTCTTTCATTTACGCGTCGTTAGGTTAGTAATTTGAATATATTTTGAAAATTAAATGTTAAATAATATCTTGACTGCAGATTACTATAGGATAAATAATATATTAGTTTTAATGGAATTAGTTAAACGAGTTACTGGGGGATTTATGGAATTCCCAGGCTGGGCTTAGTGTCGGTCAAAAAATATATATCTGTACCCGCCCTTAGAGAAAGTGGAATGAAATTGATAAATAAATATAAAAATCATTGCCAGACTGAGCCTTTAATAATTTTAGAACGGGGGTATGCGAAAATAATGGATGCAAATTATATAAAACGACAAAAATAAATGTAATAAATTTTTCTGTAATAAAAATAATAAAAATATAATAAAAAAATTTAAAGATAAAAAAAAAAATATTAATGGGGTATATATTATAAAAAAAATGGTAATAAAATTGAATATATTGAAGAGAAAATTCTGGACGTGCTGCATTAATGACATGGTTTTAAAAAAAAATAAGCAAATTAAAATAAGCCCAGATAAGTAATTTTAAAAACGGATTAGATGTTAATTAGTTTATTCAAAGAAAATTATTTTTATTATTTTGTTCATTAGTATAAAAGAGGTCGTGGGAAATCGGTTAAAAAAATGATTTATTTTTTGCACCCCATTTACGGTATTTATTTTTTTTGTTATTTGTACAGACAGAAAAATTATCGACATATTTTACCTAGGATTACTTTTAATGAAAAAATACGGCGAATCATTGATTTTAGTTTATTTAAGAATATTATTTTGTAAAATTTAGGGTGAAAAGGGCAGCCTTGAATAGACTAAGTGCTATGTGACATAGCTGGGGGTCCTCGTCGACCCATCACAATTAATCCTTAAGTTTTATTTAAGACTCTACGTCCACCACGCGATGTCAACTTCTCACTGGATCTACTCTATTTTTTAACGGACTTTTCTGGAGAGTTACAACACAACTCTGAAATGGTATTGATACTCGTACGCCCTCTTTTTGACAATAACATTCGAATAAGACCCCATTTCAACCCATAGCTTAACCCTCTCCGAACGAATCAGCTATGCTAGTTCTACTATAATACATCTTTTTCTTAGTTTCTGATATATTAGGTTTCACGGCCTGGAACGGTTATATCACATACAATAGTGTCACCCCCCCCCCACCCCCCACTCCCACACCAAAACAACACACTCAACACCCACAACAACTCCCACAAATATAATGCAACCTACCACCCCCATGAGCTGTACAATATGGAGCTATACTTACCTATATATCTTTTAAACAGACCAAACCAACAAATCAACACCATCCACAACGTAAAACTTATTTGTCCTATTAAGAACCCTGAGCTAACCAGGCAGGAAGTTAAAATTACTGACCAAACAACAACATATCGAGGATTAATCTAAAATGCCAACCCTCACAACCATAGTTGGGAGGCAACTCTCCTAAATCTCAGCAACGACGTAAAAAGTGGAAACGAATTTCCTCTGTCTCACTTCAAGACGCCAATAGGCCGGTCATTAGCGCAACTACCAACTGCTTACGGTAATAAACACATCCAAAAAAAACTAAATTTCTAATAAAGAACTACTAATAAGTTAATTAAACTATTGACACAACTCAATAAAGTATTATCATAAACTTCTATCTCAAAATATAAGCCTAGAACGAAACCTCTCGACAACTAGAGAAAATTCTCTATAAAGCTCTAACCATCAGATCTCCCCTCCTATAAGTATTATTAATTAATCGATTCCTCTTCTGACCTGTGCGATACACTAAACAATCATACTGGGACAGTCAAACCCAAACCTTAACATAAAAATATAACTGGAGAACCTGAAAAAAAATCCGACCAGGATCATAAGCAAAACTAAATTCAAATTGAATCTTTCATCGCTAAACCTGTATAAGTATCTAGACATCTACCTTAAAGCGATATATACTACACCACTTACTACATAAGTGTACAATAACTCTTTTACATTTAAATAATAAAGTTTATAGATCATATACAACGATCGTATTTTACAATTGTGTATCCTAACCCCCCTTGTAGATATTAGCAATAAAATGTGATTCTGGTATCCTATATATATATTGCATCAATATAATATATATGAAAGGGTGAGAATAAATACATATTTAAATAAAATTTATCAGACAAATGAAAAAAACAGGTAGTATTCCAAAGATAGTCTTATCAAGTGAACCTCATGTGATACTGTCAGAATCGGGCATCAAGTGTCAGTAAAATTGTGGAGCCAAATTAATTTTGTTTATCAGACATTTAGAGATAGTAGTAAAAATATCTTATCAACCAGGTAGAGCTATCAGAAGATAATCATAACAATAGAATTCAAGTAGTCTATCATAGTGACCATAAGACCAAAAATAAAGACTGATTGCGGTCCAACCAACTGTGCGAGAAGCAAGTAAGTGTCTATCTGTAGATACACCACAAAAAAAAAAGCAAACAATTACGCTTCACAACTGATTCAGTCAGGAAAAAGAAACATTATTCTATAACTATTTATATCAGTAAACACCAAGCATAAGAACGAGTTGGGTAGAATTGGCGAAAACCTGGATCACAGTGACAAAATAAGGTGATATTATTGTTAGTGGATATCTTTGCAAGGTAATGGACTATGTCGATTACTTACGGACATCAAAAGAGAAACTTGCATGTGTGGCACAGAAGATGAAAATACTGAATGATATGAACAGAAAGAGAGATAAACAATCAAAATACCGTGGTTACCCATCACATATACTAATTTCTTTGTAAAGAACTTCAACCTTAACCGGATGCTGTATACGGTGACTAAAAATAATTAGGAATCTTGGTTCTTTTCAACTTTACGCGACTATTACCTATTAAAACTTATTGTTAAAAAGAAAACTTAGACCTTTTTGGGGGCAAAAAAATCACTGTTGGGATCATTTTACCCTATCTTGCAGAAGGGAAGTCAACCACGAGGCGTATGCTCATTCCTTGATCTGATAACGCCAATGTTTTATTTTTTCATTTCCCGTAAATGCACATGATGTTGTGAAGTTCTTTTAAGTTGATAACTAAAACTTAAATAAAACTTAACTTTAGTGTGTGTTGCGTCAATGACCCCCTTCCCATATATATTTTAGGCCGCATACTTTTTTCCAGTCTGTGCGTATTCGTTCCGCAGTAATTGTGTATGTATGTTTTACAGTGTAACCTTAATTATTTGTTATATAAAGGAGTGAAAAGTTCGTTGCATGTACACTATATATGTCGATATAGATAGGTCTGGAAGTAGAGGAAAAAAAACTTCACTCTAAGCAGGATGATCCTTTTCTCTCTACCACTATCACCCTTTGTGAAAAAATCCTAGGTTCTTACACAAAAACTCGAAACACTCCCCCCACACCACAATCCTCGATCAACAAAAACCCCAAAAAAACCGGACAATAAAATAGCGAATGGAAACTATTCTTAGCAAAATGAGCAAGTGAAAAGAACTAAAAAGAGAATAAAAGAACTACGTTGTCTGACAAAAAAAAAGAAAAAATAGAATAGTCATTTAAATCATTAAAGGAGGGTCAAACGAAAAAAAATCGCATAAATTAAACTATTATAGCAATTTAGATAATTGAACAAAAAAAAAAAAAATAAAATAAAAAAAAAAAATGATCTGTTCAGGAAAAGAAAAGGGAAAAAAAAATATCAAATTAAAAAAAAAAATGTAAAAAGATTAAAATATTAAGAAAAAAAAAAAAATAATCTGTCAGATGCGCGAGATTTATTTCAGCGCCTCAAACACCCTGACCTTTCATGGAACCCGCGAACAATACATCTACTCTCCTCTTAAGTTCTTGCACTGGTCTGGATGTTCCCTACCCGACTCTGCAAGACTTAACTCTAAAATTTCAATCACCACCGGCAACTACAAACGGATATCCAGACTCCCCACGATGCCGACTGGTTGCAACAATTATCCGACTAGTTAACAACGCAATGAGATGTTATAATAGTAACGCAAGACCTCGGCCTAACAGAAGTTGTTACATTTGCCGTTAAAAGGCAGAATTTGCAGTATTTCCGTGTGCAACATTATTTGTGCAAAATCTAGGTCTGCACTGACGTCGGAGATTTTTGACAAAATATCGCCAAGCCTATCGTACACTTTTGTCGAACAACAAACTGACTGACCCCGTCGCAAAAAACGCCCTGTATGTTGGTTGACCTCATAAGAAAAAAAATAATTTTATAGGAGATACCTCTCACTCCCTAAATAATACTATTAACATTTGAATTGCTGATCTATCTATTCTTCAGTCACTACCTTCTAGAGGTGGCAGGGGTGTAACACTCCCATCGGTTTTATCTTAAAATGACATTTTTTTTCTTGACGGTGATTTATATATCACGCACAAAATCCGTAATGTACAAGTACGCATAATCAACTTCATGGACCCAATCGTGCACAAGAGGTTTAAAACTCAAAACTCTAATGAACTACTTGATATCACATCCGCTAGCCAGGGTTAGTACAGCTGATAGAAAATAAATAGATGAAAAAAAATCGATAATAAAAATGAAAAAAATAAACTATAATAAAAGAAAAAAAAAAAAAAATAAAAAAAAAAATAGAAGAAATAGAACATCTGAAAGATATTGTAAATAACAAAAAAAGTTGTGGCCTTCAGGGGTTTGGTAATTTGATGGAAAGACATAATCATAGTGTTGAAAGAAGGGAGACAAAGGACAAAAGGGGACGTGCGTGGGTTCAGGAAGGAGGCGGGTGTTTTGGTGGTGATGGGCTCTGGGTGTATGTGTGGGTGTGGATGTGTTTGGTTAAGTATTGTTCTCTTTGTTGTGCTTGTTTTTCGGTAGTGTAGGCGTTGGGTGGTAGGGGGGCGGGGGTTGGGAAGAGGTTTCTTTTGCTTGTTTAGGTATTGATGATGTTTTGCGTTTGGCGTCACGGTTCTAAGACACTTTGTGGCATTGGGGGGTGTGTGGTGGCGGGCTGGTTATGTGTGCGCTGCACAGGTTCAGGGTGAGATGAGAATTGTTGTGTGGTGATGATATAAGTTGTGGTATTATCTTTGTTTGGTTCGAGTCCCCCTGTGGGATTATGTGAGGTGGGAAATTGTGCTGACAGTTTGGTACATTATTTTGTTTTGTTTGAATAGTCGTTTAATCTTACCCCCCCATTACCCTCCCCCCCCCTTCTAACTATAGGTATTTGGATGATGTGGTGCTGAGTGTTGTGGTTCCCCCTGGCTGTCTGGAAGGAGTTCCAGTAGTGAGGAGTTTTTCCAGAGGGTCGCGTCGGCAAACTAAAAATGGATTTTATTACCAACTTTGTAATTATTTTTTTTTTTTTTATTTGTGCATTTCTTTTTTTTTTTCGTTTTTTTTCTTTTGTCTTCCGGTTTTTCCAAGGATGGGACTGACAACTGGCAATATTTTTTTTTTTATTTAGAAGGGAAAGAAGACAGCTATTAACTTTTATGGTGTTGACTTATTGAGGTTTTTTAGAACTGGGCCTGGGGTTGGGTGACACCAGGAGATTAGGGAAGATAGTTTTTCGTATAGAGGAAGAGGATAGGCTTTAGCGAGGGGAAGGAGATGGGATTAGTAGGGATTGTAATGCAGTAGGTTTTATGCACGGGGGATGAGAGACGGGGATTCACATTTAGTTATCTTCGTTAGGGAGCCTTCGGGGAGGCGGCTGCCACTCAGTCTAAAACTTTTCTGAGAGCGCTCTGACTCCTTTTTCGTTCTTGTCATTTATTCCATTCAGTAAATGGTACACGTCTCCCTGGGTGTCGAGTTCTTGTTTCATGTTTTGGTAGTCTGCTTTTACGGGCTTCCCCCTCTGCCTATTGCTGCTTCTGACGTTACATCGAGAATTTCCGGTCTGCGTTTGGTAGCGTTGCGCGAGTTTCTGAACGAACTCCCTGCGGTCTGCTGAGTTGGAGCGTGAGTTGCTGTTGATGGCTATGTCGCCCCGATGTTTTTGTGGCGGTCGGTCCGTTTTGCTGCTCCGGTTGCTGCTGCGCTTGCTTTTGTAGTGCCGACTGGCTTCGCGTTGTGCAGTGCGGGAACCTTGGTGTGTCCTGTGCTCGGGTGCCGTGTTGCGACTATACCCAGACCCGACACCTCCCTTCTCATAAATTGGGTGCTACAACTACCTCCTTGAACGTAGCTAGGGTAAAAATAATGGATTCTGTTGAAACATTTACTATGACGAAAAATTTTTGCTATTGCCTTTCCTTTGTGCCTTTTTTTTTTTTTTTCATCTTTTTTCTTTTTTGTCAATGTTTCTTTTTGAAGAATTACATTTTTATTGGCGTCTTTAAATTTTAAAATATACCAAGGGAAGGGGGAGGGGACAAAGATTTGGGGGAAGAAAAAAAACTCCGTCTTTGGGTTTCTTTCAAAGGGGGGAAGGAGCGTAGTTCCCGTTCCACCAATCTAATAAAACAGATTTTATCAGTAACCAAAGTGTGCGAACAACACATTACCAGATCTTTTTTTTTGTTATTTTTTTTTGAACGACGTTTCCGCTAATTGGGTCTATTTGATTGTGTTGTTTTTTTTTGGTAAAAAAGTCTTAGTTTATAAAATTTTGTTAATCATTTATAATATAATAATATTGAATAAATATAATAATTTAAATAAAGGTTATATATGGTTTGTTGAAAAATACACATCTTACAAAAAAAAAAATTAAAATTGTTAGTGTATGGTATGTTTTATATAAATTAAATATGTTTTGTTATTACAGCCAAGACACATACATTATGTCATAGGAAATTTTTCTTTTTCTTTCCGTTTTGCGCCCCGGGCGGGGAAAAAAAATGTTTTGTGGTTGGATCCCGTGTTGTTATAAAAGAATACTAATGGATAAAGATTATATATTAAGAAATGTGGTATTGTGTTCCCTTGATTAAAAATATGAGAGTTTTTGACACGCGATTAATTATTTCTGGGCGAGTGCTAGTGGAATGAGGGATGGCGGCCGAGGGCTGGGGGGGATTCGGGGGCTGACCCCTCTAAAACGGTTCGAGTCTATATTTTTATTACGTCTTTCTGTTGAAAATAGGTCAAACTGGTACGGGTGTAAATAATAAGGGAGGGAAAGTAATCGTATACCCCCGGATAGGTACATCGGTGGAGTAAATTGTTGTATTTAGCGTTGTTTTGGCGGACACACAAAGCTAGGGTAAATTGTCCGGGGTAATGAGGGGTAGGGGGAAGGTAGGTTACGGTTTTGGAATAAGTTAGTAGCGTGATTTAGACTAAAATGGAGTTTAGATTCTAGTTATTGAAAATAAGTGTACGAGTTAAATAAGAGATGGAGTTAAGATAATATAGTAGTTCGTAAGAGGTAATTAGTTTTGAGTCCCGTTAGTAGATAGGATTCTATGTTGTCGGATTGATTGTCTAACATGATAGAGACAAAACAGAAGACATTTAACGCAGGATATAAGACCATAATTTCCTGGCCAACGACAGACCCCGTTGGGGAGGAAGACCAAGACGGCGCACCCCCCCCCCGACTACGCGCCTAAATAAGGCAGCTACGCGAAAGCTCATAACGCGCAACTTATTGTTTCTAGACTTGTTGATAGTTTCAATGTATGTAAATGACGTGTAGGGGTCGTTACGGTTTGGTGGAACGGGGTGGGGGGGAGATCTTCCTGTACGATGGAACTACATGTTTGTATAAGACTTATATAAGGAATGGCCCCTCTGCCCAGTCTGAAATTGCCGCTTGTTCCTGTCCCTAACACCAATGAGTTTAAGTACCAGACCACAAGACAAATCAGATTTTATCCCTTTCCCCAAAGTTTCTAAGAGGGATACCCTTTTAAATCGGAGTAGGTTCCTATTTTCCCCGATTTTTCGAAGACGAGATCGATCGAAACCTCGTGAAACAAAACTGGCACCTATTACTGAATTGGTACAGTGAGGTAAACACACCGCTCTGATCAACTCTGTAAATACGCAAGAGATGATACGCGCAGAGATTTTGAGCCAGGCAGAAAGCTGCATGATACATTATTCCTTAAAACCCATGAAGAACCAAACAGTTCTTAGAATCTTTGATGAAACGGGAAGGGACAGTTCCTTCAGTACGCAGAGATTTATTGATATTGCAGCCAGCTTGAACATTTAGAATTTCATACAGATATATTTAGCACCAGAAGGAAAAACAAACAGAAAATCAGACAAAACCCCAGAGAGAAAACAGAAAACAGAAACAACAGCAGCAGCCACAGAACCGCCGAACCAGAACAAGAACCAGGCAGAACAGCAGCAGAACCAGACAGAAAGACCGCAGAACAGCACAGAACAGGGAACAGGAAACCCAGACCAGCAGAAACAAACAGAATCACAGGAACCAGCAGCAGAAAGAAACATACAAGGAAAAAACAGCGAAAACAGTGGCAGAACACAGGAAACAGAAGAGCACAGCAGAGCAGCAGGAGCAGAACACAGAGAAACACACAGTGGAGACAGAAAAAATACAGTCCCCCCTAACTTATTATTATTTTTATTGCCTCTATACATCTACACTTTTGCATTGAAGTCATTGTTGTGGTAGAACAGTTTTTTTAGATCGTATACGCTTGCTATGGGAGACTTTGTACAGTGCTGTGAATTTAGTGTAGCATTTTTCTTGCAGATAAAGGGTTGGCGGATTACGGCGGTCGGGGCGCGGATGTTATATTGTGGTTGCATTATTGGAATAATAGGGTTCGTCCGGTTACTGGTAATTAGGACAAAAGTGTTCTCTGCTATGGCGGGTCCAGCGTGTTTCTTGGAATGTGGTGAGTCCTTACCAGGCAGATTGACTTGAGAAGGAGGCGAATGAAAGAGTCCTTAAAAGCAAAGTGATTAGACGGGATTTTATTCAATTGTAATCTGTTTGATGGTATTCCTGGTAGGTACTCGTGAAACGAGCGTGGTTTTTTTTTGAACCGTCTTGTCCGCCTGCGATGCTGTGGTCGTGTGATACGTTGGGCGTCATTTTCCTGTCTTCAAAGCTCGTGTCGCGATGTGGAGTCAGAGAACGATGGAAAGTTTACTTGTTCGAGTAAGTCATATCTACGCTATACTCATTTTTGCTTAGTGACTCTGGTGGTTCATGTACTGGGACATCCCTATATCCGTTGAAAATAACGAGTGTTTGTAGAATAGGTGTATATAAACGTGCTTAACGTCGAAGTAAGTTTTACTCAGACTAATTAGTCTAAATGTGCATTCCTCCTGTTTCCCGGGTTATGGGTACTCTACGGGTGTGTGATTATTGGGCTGGTGTGATTAAATATGGCATGGCTCTTCTTTCCATTTCATATCAACATTATGGCCATAGTCATGGATAGAGAAGTGCGCTGCTGGCTTCGGCAGTAGGGGGGCCTGGGGCATTTCTATCTTTCGCTGTTAAAACCTAAAACCCACACAAAACCTCATAAAACATCAAACAAACCTAAAAAAACCTATTACCCAAAAACCAATCAAACCTCACCCTCTCTCTCAA
>JAMPIV010021477.1:0-5000 GCA_024509875.1 Oreohelix idahoensis
TGCTACACAATCATACTTTCAGTCTAAGGATTGCACATCAAAATTACTTCAGGTTACTTTAGAGCCAAAAATGTTCATGTGCACGTACGAAAACAGAAGCCATTAATCGAAATGTACTTGGCCCCTATCATATTCTAAATTAGTTAAGGTGTGACCTAGAAAGGTCTACATTAATTGTTCTGTACTGACAGATGCATCCAACCCCAAATAATATCAGATTTTTTCCTTTGCTTGTCAATACTTTTGATCACAGTAATGGGTGAAAATTAAAATATTAGATCAAAAGTCAAGCCATGGAAAGATCTGAACTGTAATTATTTTCTTAATGACTGCATAACTGAAAATGGTTTAGACAGGAAAGTAGTTGGATTATGCGCAGACAACACAAATGTCCAATTTTTGAGTGCTGAAAGGAAAGGACAGAACAATGTTTATAAAAAAAACTGCAAGAAAACCTTGGACAAGTCTTATCGGAGTAGGGTGTGCAGTCATATTTTCCACCACACTGTTCGAACAGCTGCAAGATGTACTGCCTGTTTGATGTCAGCCTGACAATTGCTAATATTTATCTACCTTCAACTCAAACACAGTACGAGTTTGAAAGACTCAAGGAGTTTTTGCCAGTTTGTAAACAGACTTCCAGAAGATCATTAAGTTAAGCATCAGCCAGGTGGCTTGCTCTGCTACCTGCTGGTTAAAAGGTTTCTTCAAATGTTCCTAGCCTCTAACATCATATTTTCAATCTAAAGACAGATGCCCAGTTTTATACAGAAATTCTTAGAAAATCCCTCATCTGCGGCATGGCTTGTTTTTGTTCTCAGCAGGCCTCCTCATTCCACGAAGCAGGGCAAAAAAAAGAGGGTCAGACGGTCACTGTATTGAAGTCATTGACAAGCATCAACAGTTGAAAACAATTTTGAAGTCCCAACTGAAGACTGTTTCTGTGCCATCCAAGAGTTAAGCTAAATCCTTAGAAAAGCTAGAAATGGAAAAGGACTGTCCAAAGAGGATGTGAAAAAGTATCATGCTAGCGTTTCTTTGTTCTATGAAAACAGCTTTCAATTATTTGAATAAATGGGCTGCAAAACATTTTTTTCAAGACCTAAAATCCTACAGCTGGGTAACGCTGAACAGAATACCAATTTGGGCAGATATTGAGATATCATCATCACTAGTGATTCAAACATTACCTTCAGCCCACTTTACAGAAACTGAAATTTATGACGAATATGTCTATATGAAGCAGTTTGTTACTTCTCAGAAAATTAGTGAATGGAGTGCCAAAAAAACATTGCCACCACAACGTTGGATTGAAATGGTTTCCCACTTCAAAAACAAAAAAGTGACATTTTCAAATATTTTGAAGTTGGCAGAGTTTTTTTTTTCTGTCTACCTGGAACAAATGCTGCCACAGAAAGAGTGTTTTCTTTGATGAACAGCTTATGGGCAAGTGATAAAACACAGCTAGGTGTTGAAACTTTGAAAGCTATATGACAACCAAAGTGAACTGTGAGGAAACATGTGTCGAGTTCTTTAAGATGCTGCTTGCAAAGAAGGACCTATTGATAAAAATCCACTCATCTGAAAAGTACAGTAACTCAGCTTCACCTTAAGTAAGGATTATTGATGTTTTTTCTCTCTTATTAGTTTTAGTAGTTAAACATATACAGTAAAATATGCATGGAGGCATAATCTGGAGTCATCCATATATGACCACCAGCTATGCACAATGCTACAATAGATGTACATGGAAGTAAAGTTATGTCTGTGAGACTAATTACACCCTCATTGACTCTTGAAATCATCCACACACTTCCAGGGATTCCCCCTGTGGTGAAACTTGTTGAGAACCGAGCATTGCACACTAAGCTTGGAGAAGTCATTTGATCCCCAGGCGTAATTCTTTGGCCTTGACTTGGTTGACTGCATGCAGAGGGATCTCACTATGGACCCAGTGATAGGCAGAGGACGCTGAGAAGTGGCTCTGTGCAGGACGTGACAATTCCTTGTGAGCGCCCAGAACCAGAGTACAGTATTTTAGCTCTGCATAGTTGGAGAGCCCCCTTGGATGGCAGGGAATGCACAGTATGCCAGACACTTGTTACTCCTAGCTTCGGACCAGATGTGATGATCCTTTAAATGCAAGCCAAGCTGAAGAAACTGGAGCTCATGACTTCAACTCAACATGTTTTGGAATGGCAGAAAAGCCACAGGAAAAGTCTAGATCTACAGTGTAGATAATACCAAGGAGTCTTCAACTTGGTATTGGCTGCTAAAGAGCGAGAAGGTCAGCAGCCCTAGTTAAACAACAACAACAACAACAACAGCAATACAGTAAAATGTATGTTATTCAATGTTATTCAAATGTATATATAAAATGTATATTATTTTAAATTGACATCAACTTGATTTTTCCGGGACATGTCCCGACTTTTGACCTTTTCTTTACCCTTTTGTCCCGATTTTTTGCATTGAAATAGGTCAAATCTACTATTTTGTCCCGGATTAGGGTTTTGAAAATATGGTCACCTTAACTTTACAGGACATTTCACTGGGACAATTAGTAATTTGGTGATTAATCTTTACTAACGCATTGAGTTACTTATCTTGTTCTTCTAACTTCTCGCCATTTAAGAATTTCTTCAAGTTCTTTGACAGATGTCCACAAAAGCTGTCTACTTTCTTTCTTTCTTGCTTGCTTTCTTTCTTTTACTTTAAAAAATCTCCTTAAAGTAGCTTTGATTTACTGCCATTCGTTCACAATATTTCTTTATTTGATAAGTTATTATTTGTTTTTTAATGACATATAAAAGGCTTCTTTTTTTGAGCCTTCATCTTAAATGTCAAGCCAACGGGGCTTTGAAACACAAAGAACAAAAGAAAAAAAAATCACAACAACAACCAAAAAAAGCTACAGACTTTCATAAATTGGTGCTTGTGTAGAATAAAAGGTTTGATATTGGGCGACATGTTCACCAATGTCGAACTGACAACAAGAACGAAACAAGTGCAAGGGAAACAAGATGTGAACAGAAGACGCTGGCGACGGATAAGTCAAACATTGAGGAAGCCTGTTGATAGCCTTACAGGGTAGCCCTTTGTTCTGGAATCTCCAACGTAAGAGAGGCAGAAGCCGACAAAATTAAAATATTTAAAGAAACCCACGGAGAAGAAAACTTGAGGCAGAAATGAAAATGATGAGGAAGACATGAACAACCCTTGAGCTGATGACACGTGACAAGAGCACTTGGTAGAGTTTGTTTAAGGTCTATGCTACTTGAGGAGATAACAGTATTGATTGGTTCGTTAGTTGATTGATTGATTGATATGTTGGTTGATTGATTTTACTATTTTTAAAAAGTGCTGGTTTGCATATAAGAGCGAAAGTATGGTTTTACAATATCATATCAAAATAAAGGGTTGCGTTTTTAAACAGCGTAATGCTATAATAAGCACATAATTTTATAGCACTTATATTTGAGTAATAATTTTATACTCAAGTGTAAATTTAAAATTGAATAGTCTGAAAATAAGAATAATAACAGAGTGCAAATCTAGTTCTTAATTGTTTAGAGATGTCATTATACCGTACCGACCTATACCGTTAATAAAACTCTGATTTACTTTATCTATTTATGTGTATACGGTGGTCTGCGATTACTCTGTCCGGGTGAAAGTTATCAAGAATGGAGCACTGATGAACTGTGGCACAGGTAAAGATGAAAGAAATGTTTATGTCATATTCTTTGCTTGAGATAAGACAGCAAAAACTATTTCTTTTGGTACGTCAGAAGTCAGTTCGGACATTGTTGCAAACGTTGTCTTCATTAGATTTCATTTATTTCAAAGACAAATGAGCAGAAAGAAAACAACCCTGCTTATCGCCATCTTGACCTAATCCCCAGAACAAGGTGTTATTTATTGTTCATGAGTCTATCAGGCCATTGATTTTTATGGCAACCTGGCTTGGCTTTGCTTGACTGAGATTGTCTGCCAGATGGGACAAGTCGGCGTTCTCTTTTGGCAACAAGGAACATCGTTTGTGTGTTGTCAGGCATATCTGGTTTACGAATAATTGTTGGAAAATATCGCGTTACATACCAAAAATATCTCGTGGAATATTCCGAATAAAAAAAAAAAAAAAAAAAAAAAGCTAACGTTTTTACCAACCAGGTCTCGAATGGTGTGAATAAACTGAAGCAGTACAATTATTTGAATCAGTGTATGTATGAGAAATAAAAAAAAAAATTCACATATTTAAATAGACTACTTGTAGAACAATATCTTTTAAGTACCGGGATTTACAACAAAATTAAAATACATGATTGCGGAATGTGGTATAAACTTTTTTTTAAGACAATTGTATCCCGTTTAACCCTTGATGAGTTTTAATTAGGATATATAGTGTACTAAATTCAAGATAATAAAATCTGATTTCCGATATCCAAATATTGTATCTTCTCCCTCTCTACTCAGTCCAAATAGGGTAAATCAAAACTTTAAAACTGTGTAAATGTTTATACTTAAAAAAAAAACAACAAATTAAAATTAAAAAAACAAATACAAACAACAAACAAACAAAAAATAAAGTCTCATAACTGCCCTGTTGTTAGCAAGGTTAAAAGGGACGAGAAAGTCCGGGGGGTGTCCGGGATTGACCCAATCCACCAGTTATCTTTCATCATCCACATGAGGACCCCATCTGACTACCTGATCCCTTTATATAAATTTTAGTTCTTATTATATACTGTTTTACTAGAAAGCTGTAGGGGACCCCTAAATATACTAAAGATATTAAGAGGTAATGGATGGGGGGTCCAGCAATAAAATAATGCTTATGTTCTACAAGTCTTTCATCAGGGGGAAACGGTTTCATGCCAGCATAGTCTATGATTCAGCTGCATCTTCTAACAAAGCAAAACTGGAGCAGGATTCAAAATGCAGCCATGAGAATCATTACAGGTGCATTTATATCAACACCAGTAGAAGCGCTAGAAGTA
>JAMPIV010021477.1:10000-139876 GCA_024509875.1 Oreohelix idahoensis
TAGAAAGTTTGATGAGAAATTATATGCATTTCAAATTGTTACTTCAGCTTTTACTTAGGTCACAAAATAGTGGCTATAATTAAATGTCCACTTTCGATAGGGTGAACTGTTAGAAATCTACTGTTATGAATATAGCAAAAACTTTTAGCAGCATGCAATGAAGCGATGGGAAGACTGCTATGATGAACACAGTGTGTGAACACGATAATGTGAACTAAATCGATTACTGACTGAGACGTCAAATTAAGAGAAATCAGGTTTAACAAGTGATATCATATTGATTTTTTTGCAAGGATGATTGATATCAAATATTAAACATATCTTAATATCTTTTTAACATTTAATCAGTTGTATTTGATAGCAGGTAATCTGTCATACAATGTAAAGATCTACAATCTGTATTTGTAACCAAAGTAAAATAGAGTTTTGTTTTTGCATTTTTCTTGAAATCAGATACGATGACAAATGATACATTTTGCCAATTTGCACAGTCTATTTGTGTTAATTACTTAAATTGGCTCAAAGTGGCAAACTAAAAAATAATTTTGTCATCACATTTTTATTTTTAAAAAAAATGTAGCATGGATCTGTTAAGGGGAGTAATGTGCTTACAAGTATTGGAAGTCTTATCGTCCTTATTAAAATTACTAGCAATAACCCGTCAATAATGACGGAAGTAAATCAAAAACTGTAATATTTTTAAAAAATATTTTTTAATTCAGTATAAAAATTATTTGATGACAACATTATTTGTGAAAGTGCGTGGAATTGTTTGAATGTTCCCTGATAAAAAGAGTTTTTGACAAAAACTTGAAAGTTTTCATGATTTGTTCCTCGGGTGAGGGCGACATAGAGCTGGCCGTGTCCGAAAACAGGTTTAGGAAGGAAAACTCCAACGTGATCAAAAGATTGTCCTTGCGCTTTATTGATCGTCATTGCTAATGCTAAAATCACTGGGAACTGACGACCTCGCATCCTTAATGGCAAACTGCGCTCGCTCGGTTCTAAGTCAATGCAAGAAATTAAGACTCGTTCTCCCTTATTGCTGTCAGTGATAATTTCGCAACAATGGAATTCCGATGCAAGACTTTTATGACCAAACACGTTCCATTCAATAGTCCGTTTTTTTTTTGCGTTCAGATTTCGCAATAGCATGATACATGTAGCAACCTTTAATTTCAGCAAATGCGGTGGCATTCCTGATTGGCACAGCTCGTTAAGGAACTCGGTTGGGAAATAAACTGCGTCGTTGGGATCATTGGAAATCATGGTATCTATGCTCTAATAAACCGTTTCATTTCCAGCGAGTAGCTCCAACAATAAGTCTGCAATACTTTAAATTAATATTTGTCTTGAAGAAACAATCAAAAACTTACATCTTAAGGTTCATTTTAACAAAATGATGAGTTAAATCCGTTTTCGGAATGAAACAATCAAAAACTACAAGCATAAACTTACATTTTATTCATATATCACTGTCACTCACGTTGTGTTGCACGATTCACCGACTTTTCTTCGTTGAATGTAATTATTTTCAAGAGTTAATACATATTAGGAGAGGGAAACAATACAATTAATGTCTAATTTTCAACCACGGTTGCATCTCTTAGATGTGACCAACGTACAAACGGCGAGAATTATGGAGTTTGATGCCCCAATAAACCGTTTCGTTTCCAGATAGTAGCTCCAACAATAAGTCTGCAATACTTTAAATTAAAATTTTATCTTGAAGAAACAATAAAAAACTTACATTTTAAGGTTATTTTTAACAACATGATGAGTTAAATCCGTTTCCGGAATGAAACTGGGTTCTACAATCAAAAACATTTTATTAATATATCACTGTCACTCACTTTGTGTTGCACAATTCACCGACTTTTCTTCGTTGAGTGTTATTATTTTCGAGAGAGTACATTCAAGAGAAACTATACAATTAATGTCTAACTTTCAACCACAGTTGCATCCCTTAGATGTGACCGATGTACAAAAGGCGAGAATTATGGAGTTTGATGAGAAGAGTATATCTACAGCACTCGAAAAGGCTAAAAGGTATTTAGGTCAAGATAATTGCTGAATAATAACCTGAAGCTCTGAGAAATGTTGCAAGTTTGATTTTTGTGTTTCTCTTTTTCTTTTAATGTTATGGTGATGCCTGGGTTTGTACACGCTATAACATGATCATAGAGGAACCGAATTTTAAAAGTAATAATCTTTTATTATTACACGTGATCAGTTCTATACACGTTATTTTCTTTTTTGTTCCTAATGAAGCGTGAAGCCACCACAGCAGCTGGTTGACTTGTGGGAAGCCTGCACCAAGAGATCACACGCTCTTGCAGGTAGTTTCTGTAACCATTTGTTTTACATGATGAAGTTGTCAGCTCCCATGTACAGCTTCATATTAGCCGCCAACGTGCCAGGGGGAACAATAGTCCTACTCTCAGTCTATCTCAGCAGTGACCCCCCGGGACCTACATAGGTTCTGTGTGAAACCAAAATCTATTTTTAGTCTTATTTTTTTAAGATATATTAATTCTTGATGAGACAGACATAGTAAGAACTTGAGCTGATGGAACGTGAGCTACAAGAGCATGTGACTGCTTGGTGTGGACTTCCTGTCAGGTGACCAGCTGCAGTGATGACTCCACGTTCCATAAAGAGCACCAAAAATATGATAATTTATCTGTATTTGAATACATATAACAGTATAACCCAACAACAACAAAATCATAAGATTGTGACAACAGGTAAAAAACTGGTGGAAAAAGAGAGATAGGTGACATCAAGAGAAGATAAGTAGACAAAATCACACCAGCCATTTAGCTTAGAACTTAGTGATGTTGACAATAAACAATATGCCCATGCAGGAGAACCACCAAGTTTAAAGGTTTGTAACTAGCAGGTACTACCATAGAGAAGTGAAGTGTAATACTTCACAATACTAGGTACAACTTTATGGTGAGATGATCAGTTACCTTCCTTGCTGCCTTTTCTTTCTATAATTCGAGCGCAGAGTCAAGTACCTATTTATAGTTTATTAGACTGAAATGTAACACTACCAGTTTTCAATACTGGAAAGTGGTAACTATACTGCAGGAGGAAAGCACTCTAACTGCTTAGCCAATAGAATACTGATAGCAAACAAAAGAAAAAGGCACTTTTATCACAGGGACATGTCCCACAACAAATAACAATTATCATTATTTCTCTTGTACTTATATTTTTTCATGCCTCTATTTATAAATTAATAAAAAAGAACAGACACTGCATTGTAACTTTACTTACTACATATAATAGTTTTGTCTTACATATTGTTAAAGTACTGTCTTGTTACCTGTAGTAGTCTTATTTATTTTCAATGCAGACATTTCTGGTAATTTTATATTAAAATAAAACAATAAAAAGATGAGGCCCTGCCATACTTGGTTCTGGTTATTATTTGTTTACTGAGTCATTTATTGTTGTTGACTTGTCTGAATTTTAGTTGTATGGTTCTGATACATGGAAATGAACAACCAATAAGATACAGAATTCATTAATGGGGGTTTGCATAAAAACATGGACAATGAACAAGCAATTAGAAGAAAGAAATAAGACCCTTGCAATGTCGATATTTAGAAGATTGGGGCATGTCTCGTGGAAAGAGAAGAAAAACAAACAAAGAGGTCGTTGAAAATCTTAGGACTGAACAGAGAATTAACGAAGAAGATCAAAATTAGACAGCTAAAATATATTGGCTACATAAAAAGACAAAATGCCTTACTGAAGACCATAATAGAAGGCAAACATGCAAAAGGAAGACAGCGTTATAAAGTGAATAACTGGTTATGGTAAGGGTTAAGGTTGGATAAAGAACTTTTTATCTGTGATAACTCATACAATCAAATAACTGTCAGAATATTATATGCTGAAATTATAAATACATACTTGAGCTTATACCCGGGTATGCTTAGGTTTATCCTGTTTTCTATATCTACTCATAACGTAGATCAAAATGGAAGTAAAATATAATTATCTTGATGGGCGACCTAAATGTAAAGAAGAGAACAGAAGCTAGCAGATTGGAAGAGGTCTGAGAAAACATGGATTTGGGACAAAGAACAAAAACGAAGGAACATTCATAAACTTCTGTGCTTAAGATCTATTTGCTACAGGAGTAACCATTTTCCTACATATAAAATAATACATAAAGTAACATGGATATCGCCAGAAAATTGGATTGATTACACATGTATAAACAAGAAGTTTAGGTTATCATTTTAAGTCGCACAAGTATGTAGAGGAGCAGATGTAGCTTCAAATCACCACCTTCTGTTAGCCAGAGTAAGATGAAACTTAAAATATGTACAGGAATACGTAGCCACAGACAACAGTTTAGTGTGTTACAATATCCAGTAATTACCAAGTGTTCCAACATTTATGAGATGTCACAAATGCAGAAGACCACTGGCAGCAGATTACAAATATATGGAATACGATGAAGTACTAGGAAAAAGGGTACGCCAGCTGTTGATGATGCTACTTGCATAAAATAAAATTGAAATGGTATGATAGGATCACCAATGTGGAACTGATGATAAGAACTATACAAGTGCCAATGGAACAAGTGATGAAAGGACATTTGTGATGGATAAGAAAAACTGTTGATTGCATCAAAAGACAGTTCTTGTTCTGGAATCTCCAAGGTAAGAGAGGTATATTGAGACCAAAGAAAACGTGGAGAGAAAAGAACTGAAGACAAATGAAAAGGAATAAGGAAGACATGGAAAGGTCTTGAGCTGATGGTACAGGATAGAAGGACTTATCATGAGCGTGTTGTCAGCCTATACTTCTTGTGGAGCTGATGGTAAGGGATAGAGGGACTTGTCATGAGAGTGTTGTCAGCCTATGCTTCTTGTGGAGCTGATGGTACAGGATAGAGGGACTTGTCATGAGAGTGTTGTCACCCTATGCTTCTTGTGGAGCTGATGGTACAGGATAGAGGGACTTGTCATGAGAGTGTTGTCAGCCTATGCTTCTTGTGGAGCTAATGATATAGGATAGAAGGACTTGTCATGAGCGTGTTGTCAGCCAATGCTTCTTGTGAACTGATGGTACAGGATAGAAGGACTTGTCATGAGATGTGGTTGTCAGCCTATCTTCTTGTGAACTGATGGTACAGGATAGAGGACATGTCATGAGAGTGTTTGTCAGCCTATGCTTCTTGTGGAATCTGACTGGGTACAGGAAAGAAAGGACTGTCATGAGAGTTGTTGTCAGCCTATGCTTCTTGTTGGAACTGATGGTAACAGGATATGAAGACTTGTTACAGTGAGTGTGTTGTCAGCCTATGCTTCTGTGCGGAACTGATGATACAGGATAGAGGGACTTGTCATGATAGTGTTGTCAGCCTATGCTTCTTGTGGAGCTGAGGCGTACAGGAAAGAAGGACTTGTCATGAGAGTGTTGTCCAGCCCATGCATTCTTATGGAACTGATGGTACAGTGATAGAGGGACCTGTCATGATAGTGTTGTCAGCCTTAGCTTCTTGTAAAGCATGATATTACAAGATAATAGGGACTTGTAATGAGAGTGATGTCATCCCTAAGCTTCTTGTGGAAATTTGATAAACTGAAAGCTGAAGAGAAAAACAAGCAAAAAGTGAGGATAGAAAATTGGAATTAGAATGTTGAACAAAAGAAAAAATGCAGGATGCAGGCTGAGGAAAAGGAGATTCCAAAATGGAAAAACAAAACAAAGCAGGCTGAACAAAAAAGATTAGATCAGAGAAGCTGAACAAAAAAGATTAAGAAAGAGAAGCTGAGTCTGAACAAAAGAGAATAGACCATAGAGGCCTGAACAAAAGAGATTAGAAGCTGAGGCCTGAACAAAAAGAGATTAAAGACAGAGAAGCTGAAAGCCGAGGAGAGAAAAGCAAAAAAGGGAAACATGAGGAAAAACTGATTTAGCATTTGAGTTAGAAAAAATTGAAAATTGAACAAATAAGGGTATTGCTAATCAGTCAAATGGTAATAGTGGTAAACCCTTTTACTTATAAGGTCAAGGAACCACCGTTTCAATCCTGCCAGTGACGATATAACATTCCTGGCTGATTCGTTTTTTAACGTTCTTAGTAGAACTTAAAATTAGGATAAATCACAGTATGCTAAACCAGTTATCAGAAAATTTTGAAAGGTGATTCCTCTTACAAGTTTGAAGTTTGGTTGAAGAGACTGACAAAGATAATTATATGTATGTTATCAGAGCAAGCTTTTATTGAAAAAAAATCAATTAAATAACAGAGGAAGGTTACCCGTAATTTTGTTTTTTTAAGAAAAATGGTACCTGAATCAGGGGTTAGAATCCTTCAAGAATTCATTGCTAGGACAGGTCATACATTAAATCGTTGGATTGCGTTGTCCACAACGAGAAAAGACATATGTAAGCCCTTATGGTACTTGTTACACAGTGAACAGGGACAAGATTATGTCAAGTATAAATAAACCATTCCTTGAATTCCTACATGAGCGTAAACCCAAGACACTAAAAGAAATGGAAGATAATATTGTACCCAATACGTCACGGCACAGCCGGACGTAGCTTTTTAGCAATGCTAAGGATAAAGAAAGTATGCCCAGTTTGCATCAGCAACACCATACAACCCTAATTAACTCACACAAATTTCAGGGACCAACAAAACAGGTTTGTAAGAAAAAAAAGGTTCTCCATAATATTTATCATAACCAAGGTAATCCAATCATGTCAAGGTTTCTTCTGCGAAAGGTACCGGAGACGAGCCGGACACCCACGAATCAGGGTGGGTAATAATTTTATAGAAAATTTCCGCAGAGGAAGTCATTAAATGAACCATAACCCAAGTCATCCAGTCATAGAGACAAACGAGATCCATAAGTTTTAATAGAAGATAACTCATTATAATGAAAATGATTATAATGGTAACCAATGAGAGAACTATTAATCAAACCCAAATAGGGTTAACAATCGAAGAAACATTAATGATGTACAGAGGCAATCAAAAATCGAGGTAGATCACACATTCAAAAAACAAAAATCACATTATCAAAAAGCACACACTGCACATCAAGAATTCACATGAAGCCCTATAAACAGACTAAAGATAATTAATAGTGACGCTAAATAAAATGGCAAATGTTCCGCTTTTGGATTTTGGGAGAGCAATCCTTCTCAGTGCCCGCAATAGCAAAACATATTTGAACCAACTACAGTATCCCTCACTTTAAGTTGTGGCCCATCCCTCTTCCCGCTCTTCCTGCGTCAGTCGCGCATGATGAAGAGTTCTCTTGTCTTACATAAAGGTTTAGTAAATGCTTAACAATCCAGTCTCAGTTCTTTATTTATTCTGGGGTGCACCACACTATTGAGTGTTAGACAGTCACATTCGTAGATCCTTCTCTCGTGCCACGGAAAAGTAGTCAAATGTGTTAACATTTGCGGCACCTTAGAGAAATACTCTACTGCTATCATTAGGATTGCTACTCCTTTCTATTACAGGAGATGTACACACGCATGTCTTCTGCCGAATCCGATCGCTGCTCTATCATCATCGGTCGTATTCACGGAGTCAAAGAATGCACTCCGCAACAAATTTCCGTTTGGGAAAACAAAATAAGCAAACTGCTAATGCTGTAGTCACTAGAGCTCAAGCTCTTAATATGCCTCAAACTTCATCTACTGAAGATAATGAAGTGCATAACCAAGATGATCCCTTGGTAATTTCTCGTGACTCGTTTATAAAACAGCAAGAAGATGATCCGACTCTAAAGAAATTCTTCACGCTTGCAACAAAAGGTGATCCGAATAAAGGTACAACGCATAAATCTTGGATTACAATGAGGAATGGCGTACTTGTACGTATGGTGCAAGACTCCGCTAAGTCAAGTCATTCTCAGATTCTTGTTCCCAAGAGTTTGAGAGTTAAAATTTTGCAGCACGCTCACGACTCTCAGTGTGCTGGACATATGGGTTTTTCCCGTACAAAGTCAAGAGTTCTGGCGGCTTTCTTTTGGCCTTTTGTGAACAAAGACATACGGATTTATTGTCGATCTTGTATAGTATGTCTAGAAGTCAAATCCAAAGGTCCACGCCATGCTGCACCTATTCAGGCTGCAGACATCCCTATTCGACCATTTTAGCAAATGGCGATAGACATCATTGGTCCATTTAAGATCAAATCTGCTAGAGGACATCAGTTTATCTTAACGTGGTGTTGGACATGTGCACACGTTGGCCAGAGGCTATTCCTCTGAAGAGCATTACTACTGCTGACATTGCAGATGCTCTTTGGCTTATATTTTCTCGTCTGGGATTCCCCGAGAAAGATATTATCAGACCATGGCACCCAACTAATATCGGATACCATGTCTCAAGTAATGTCTACTCTGCAGATAGAAAGATCTTTGAGAAGTATCTATCATCCTATGTCCAATGGGATGGTGGAACGGCTAAATAGAACACTCAAAAACTTACTAGGGAAGATAACTGAGGATCATCCTCAAGATTGGGACAGGGTTTTACCCGCGGCCCTCTTTGCTTACAGAGAGGTCCCCAATGAACATACATGATTTTCTCCCTTTGAACTTGTCTTTGGCGCGCGACCGCGCGGCCCTATGTCTTTGCTTCATGATCTCATAACCGCTGATAATATTACCGATGACACAAAATCTTCTTACGAATATGTCATCGCACTTAGACACAAGATTATTGAAGCATGCAAATTGGCAACTGCTTCTTCTGAATTTGCGAAACAGAAGGCAAGGGAATTTGCCAATAAAAAGAGATGTTTGCGTCAACTTTGTCCAGGTGACAAAGCATTTGTCTTGCTACCTTGTAGGGAAAATAGACTTCTTATTCTTGGAAAGGTCCGTACGATATAATATCAAAAGTTTCCGATGTTGACTATATCGTCGATATTGACGGGAAGCGTAAAACCTTCCACATCAATATGCATACGGAATTCCATGAACGTCCGGATTATTTACAGCCTATTTTCCAGGCAACGGACGATTCACCAGTCCAACATGGTACCATTATGCATCACTGTTCGTAATACAGGATGAGGAAACAAGTTTTTCGGATGTTAATCTTCCGCTTCCGATGATTCCACTTCATTCTAGTGAATCATTGAAAAATGTTACTGTCTCTCCTGATTTATCTCTAGGAGAACATGCGACAAGTTTCAATTATGTTACAAACATTTTCAGGAATTGTCTTTACTGACATCCCTGGACTAAACTCATGTCATTGAACATGACATTATTCTAACTGACCATAATCCTATTAGGGTCAGACCTTATCCTATCCCTATACATTTTCAAGCACAGGTTGAGAAGGAGTTGGATGAGATGATAGATTTTAAAATAATTGAACCATCCACTTCTGCATATTCTTCGCCGATGGTTATTGTTCGAAAAAAAGACAATAACATACGTCTTTGCGTTGACTATCGCAAATTGAATCAAGTTACGAAGTTCGATGCTGAACCTATGCCTTTACTAGAAGAGATACTTACTAGGCTTTCTAAAATCTCATTTTTTTCACTAAACTAGATTTGTCTAAAGGATATTGGCAAGTTCCTGTTATCTGAACGCGGCAAACCAATTACGGCTTTTTCTACACCTAGAGGCCCTTTTTTCAATGGAATTTCATGCCTTTCGGCCTTATCAACGCACCAGCTACATTCGTACGCATGATGCGTCGGAATCCTATCTTATCGGTCAGATGTCATTGCGTACTTAGACGACATCTGTCTTTTCAGCGATACTTGGGCAAGTATCAACTTTTCAGGGTTAGTTGAATTACTATCTACTTACCTAACGCGAGCATAACCTGACAGCGAAACCCTCTAAAGCCTGCATTGGTTGTTAGCGAAATTTCTTTCCTAGGCCATCGTGTTGGTCCATGGTTTCCTAAAGGGAACAGAGGACCATAATATCACTAAGATACTTAACATCTCTATTCCCTAAGGAAGACTAAAAAGCAAGTGCGAAGTCTCTTAGGTCTTATTCAAATTTTATGGAAGATTCATTCCGAATCTATCCTCTATCATGGCACCTCTTTCTACACTACTGAAGAAAGGCTCGCCTAATATATGGGTCCACTGGTCACAGGAATGCCAATCCTCTTTGGATTAAGAGTTAAAAATTTGTTTTCAACACCACCTATTTTAGTGTTACCATACTACAGATAAGACATTTGTTTCTTCGTAGTGACGCTTTCATCCCACTGGGATTTGAGCGGCACTAATGCAAGAGTACTCTGGAACTCTGCATCCTGTAATGTATATGTTCAGAAAACTTAATGCGGCAGAAAGGAATTATTCGGTTTTAGACCGTGAGCTATTAGCTATGGTTTGGTCGATCCTCAAACTACAAAGATTCCTTCTAGGCGCACATTTCATAGTAGAAACCGATCAGAAAGCTCTTTACGGCTATACAGAGTAAAAATTGAAGAGTTCGAGGTCTACTCGATATGCAATTGCTCTTCAACCTTTTAATTTTTCGGTACGAGATATTCGTGGATTAGATAATGGTGATTTCAGACAGTTTTTTGTTCCTAGATCCCCCACATGATTCCACCTAACAGTTGGGTCTTGGACTTTTTAACATATCCAACTCTACAACAGTTTTTCTTTTGCTATATCAAGAGTAGATACACATTGTGTAATTTGTAATATAGTGATTGTATCACACTACTAGATCACTGACTAATCATTTGATATATATATATATATAATATATATAGCACGGTATATATAATATAATTATATATATATATATATATATTATAATATATATATATATATATATATATATATATCATATATATATATAAATATATTTCAACCGATACTCGTTGATGATTTTTCTTTGTTGTCAATCATGTACTTATAGTGCTTAAAATATGAAATTTTCAGTTATATGCATTGTGTCATTGCCAGCATTGTAGTATACGTTGTTGGCACCTCCCTGGAAACATGTATGCTTAAGAGAAATGCTTTCTCTGAGAGGTTGAGATGTATTCTCACCAGTCGATCTATATTTCGACGTTTTGCCTTAATTTTGGCTTATAAATTCCAGATATTTCTCATCTGCGCAGTATTTGTGCGTTGTGAGCCTATTGTATGTTGCTCTGAGATGGAAAAAAAAAAAATGATTTTCATATTTTTTCCCCGGGGGGTGTGGTAGTCTGTTGCGCACCATATTCTGTTTGTGTGACGCACAGATTACTGTTGACACGCATACAAATGTAAAATGTAATTATTAGTCTGATAAAAATATATTTATCTTTGAATTCACGATTCTCAGTCTAAGGGGACAGAACTCAGATTAGTCGATGTCAATTCATTCTATGAGTTATCTGTTCTTGTATCTTTCCTGAATATCGAACTTGGCGTATTAATCTAGGACTTATGTCATATTTTGTGTCTGGTATAGCCAGAAACAGATTATTCTTGCTTAGGTTTATGCTGGGAATGTTTATGATCCGAATCTATGTTTACTCCTTGTCTGTTTGAGACGATTCGGTTCTTATATCGTGTTATCTTTGTATGTCTATGTCGGACATATTTTTTCCTTGTACTGTACTTTGAGGGTCAGGCACTTTTCGGCGCATGAATGAGACGTTTAGGGAGTGGCTTCGGTGATGAAGGAGCCTGGCGGGCCATGTCATGGCTTTAGACCTGTCCAAAGTCTGTGATCTCTATGATTTATTATGGGGACGAAGAATAGTTTCTGCATAGGATTGTTAAGTCTATGAGTTCCCCAGTGTTGATTCAGTAACGCCAGGAGAGCGTTTGTGTTTGCTAGTGTATTTCCTATGCCCAGGTAAAAGAACATTTTACTGAACTGTTGTCGTCCTAGGCTAAACTGGGCAGATGTCTACATTAGGATTATCCATATCCATATGTCGGGATGATATGTTACCTTGCAGCAATGTATATGATTGTATGCAGCATTTAATGATGAAAGAATATGCTGATTCTTGTAGAAACAAATTTTTTTTTTTTGTTGTTTATGAACATAGCTTCTATTGAAGATTTGCTATACATCTGTACAGGTGAGCGATGCTCAAAAGGGAACCAGAAGCAATTTTGGATTCTAACATTGTGTCGATCACCAATGAGAGAACGGCCATGCCCCATACTATCAGGTGATGACTAAGAGATCACAGTTATCAAGAAAACCCAATACTGGTGGGTCAACATTATCTTCAGATATATTTCCTGAACTTTACCTACACGAATCTTCGCTAGAAAAGAGATTCTGTCTAGGAGTCAGACTTGAACAGTATTTATTAACTGACATCTCTCGGTCAGTAAGGCCTGATAAATTTATATTGATAAACAGTGGAAATCTAAGTGCTTGTCTACAGATGTTCCCCATTATGATGTTATTCAACATGAATGCTAACTTAAGATGGTAGACCATTGATCAACAATATGCTATTTATGTCGACCTGTTGTTCCTGTAACTATACACGTACTGTCTAAGTGTGTGCGTCCTATTAAACAGTATGAAACGACCACAGTAGTCCAGCCATCCTTGACTTCCACCTGTGATGGGAGTGAGTGTCCTGTAAACCTGTCGAACTGTCATCCATTCCGCGTTTTTTGTCATTATTGATGTTCACACTCACCCATTGCATCAGAATATACGCACTTAAACAGTACACTCCTTGGTCAGGGCCCCAACAGTCGGTAACGCTGACCCATTTTACAGAAACAATTGTGAACTGGACGAGCTATATCCACACACAAAAACAGTCCTTGTCAATTTGGTGCAAGAAACAAAGATTTATCAGTTATGTTTAGTTGTAAAGGAAATTGAATGAGGATTTAATAAAATATAAAAAATAGAACAAAACAAAACAAACATTTAGTTCATATTATACTGGTCCCCCAAATACTGTTCCAACCACATGCCTGAGAAAATTTGACCCTGAATTGTGGCCTCTCATCCTTTAAGACTTAAAATCCATGAACTAAAATTATCATCAGTTTGTTAAGCACATGGTAGTTTTTCCATTTTTTTTACAACAAGAAACTTCCTGCTGCTTTGAATTTTCATATTGTATGTTTAAAGGTTTAAGGATTGTTTTCTTTCCAAGGTGTTTAAAAGTTATACATATTTGTAAAAGAAATTTCAATTGAGGATTAAAATATAAAAAATTGGAACACAACAAAACAAAAAAGTTTCTAAGGGGGCATGGCATATACACACAGAAATAGACAAAAAAGGTTTATTTTTTTAATTTGCATATAAATAATTAATGTTTTAAATATTTATAAGCCTATTTTACTTCGATATTCTTTTTTGAATTATGTGTTTATCTGCAATAGTTTTTTTTTGAGTTATCAATGTTCAAAGAGAATCAGATAGGTGTTTTAACATTTTAAAAAAAACTAAAAACTTTTAACGAAAACAGGGCCTGCGATTCACAGTTCCGGTGATATTTTCTACAATTTTAAAGCTATAGCCTTCAAATTTTGCACACTTATAGCCCATGTTATCCTTTATGGTCTGAACTTCCACTTGTTTCTTACATGTATAGAAACAGAGATATTGCTATACAAATTTCTAAATTTTTGTGCTAATTAAAAGGGTCATATAGCAAGAGTCATATCTACAAAGCTCATTGGGGTAGACTTTTTGGTGGTTCACTCCATAGGTAGGGATGTTGTGCACATCATCTGCTGGTTTGGCATTCCATTTGCACTTTTTATGTGAGTGAAAATTTTATTCCCTGCGGTGCAACTGGGGGTTTTCCTTTCATTTTTTTTTCAATCACTTCATGTTTAATTAATTATTTTTCACATAAAAACATTAAAATTTATAAAGTAAAACTTTCTTCATCATAAAATATAATATATTTTTGTAACACGTTGCCAAATTTTATGTCAACAAGTTTGTAAGTTTTTTTTTTTCTGTTAATTTTTTTAAAAAGATAACCCATATAACAGGAAACCACAATTCTCCAGTATTTTTAAGACTTCTGGAAATACTTGTATAACATTTATTTTAACTCTTAGGGAAAATAAAAGTCAATTTTGTTAATTTATAGAAACAAGTGTTAATTTTGACACAAGCTAACAAATCTAACAGGTAATTGTTATATGAATCCATTTACACATTTAATTAATTTTTTTTTGTTTTTTTATGCGCGATCATATAGTTTTAGTACATGGTTTGACATTAAATGTTTGATGAAAAGGTAAAATATATATACATTTTATTTCAGACTTGGTTGTTCTTGGGGTAGAATGACAAATCAGGTAACTTCTGTCTTTCTCAAGCCACTTGCAGATATACTGAAAGAAAATGTTGAGAATTTCCTTAAAGATTCAATAACTTCTCTGTTTATGTAAAAGATCTGCACAAAAGACTCGTGTAAATGTAAACATGTCAGGTTTCTAACTTTCAAACATGTAAATAAAGCACTTTTTGTCTGTATAATATGAGATTTTATTTAACACAGTCACTGAGAGATCACTGAAGATTTCAAGATACCGAAAATTTAGTAAATGAATGCTGCAGTCATTAAGATCAGTTTTGTAGGTGGAATTGTGAAAAGTATTTGACTAAAATTTGATATAACGGAACTTGGAAGAATGGACTAGAGTGAGATGATGGGAGTACACCTGTAAGAAGACAGAGGACCCTGATGGTCAAAGTCAGATGTACCAAACTCAGAAAACAGCTTATATAAAAAGAATATGCTAAATCAATGAACAAAGCTGTTGGAGGATATTAGATGATGGTATTAGATGTACAGAGCAAAAGACAACTATAAAATAGAAAGAAATTAATTGTAAGAAACTTAGCTAAGAAACTGGAAGATAGTAAAAGAGGGCGATATTACATTTACAGAAATGAGCTAAGAAAATGGAAGATAGTACAAGAGAAAGATACCACATCTACAGAACTGAGCTAAGAAAATGGAAGATAGTAAACAGGAAGGTATTACATTTAGAGAACTGAGCTAAGAAAATGGAAGACAGTACAAGAGGAAGATACTACATTTACAGAACTGAACTAAGAAAATGGAAGATAGTACAAGAGGAAGATACTACATTTACCGAACAGCTAGGAAAATAGTACAAGAGGAAGGTATTACATTTAGAGAACAGCTAAGAAAGTAATCATAGCAGTGTCTCTGAGTGTCTGCAGTTCTAAGATTTAAAAAAAAAAATTAATTATAGTTCATATCAACACACCAGCTTATGCAGATACATATAATATTTTCAGCATGTTTAAGATTTTGCAGTAGACATGACAGTAAAAAAACTGAACATACATACAAATTGTCCCCAGGTACAGACCGTAAAAAATTTAATGTATGCATCAAGTTATTAAAAACCCACTGAAACTGACCCCCAACGACTGGAGGTCTCTTAAGAGATAAAGAATGGGACTACTGCATCCCCAGGCATGTCGTATAAGGAGGCTTATTTGAAGTTGCACATGGGCCTGGCAACTTCATCATGTAAAACAAATTGCCACAAAAACCACAACTGTAAGAGCATGTGAATGCTTGATGCAGGCTTCCTGCAAGGGGGCCAGTTGCAGTGATGGCTCCATACTACATAAGGAGTACACAGGGAAATGAATGAGTGAAGATGGTTATATAGTGCTAATTAAATTACATTACCACAAAGACAACCATTCTGTTTCCCTCCTAGTAATGCAAACTTTACAAGAAAATCTTTAGTGGCTTCATATAGAACAGCATTTTATTTTAGAAGACACAATACACAGAACAAGTATACACAGGTACTTGAGAAATAAAATAGTCAGCTACAAGTTAAAATAAAGTAAAACAGAACGTAAAAAAAATAACGAGAGAATACAAAGTAACAGGCTGTGAGCAATTCCTTACCTATTGTGATGCGTAAATACTTGTACAGTGCATGCTGTCCTATTACATAGTAGTTGCTGATTTTGATGCTGTTTCATGTAAGGTAAGCTCATTACTTGGTTGTAGAGGATGTTGGGTAAAAAATTCTGCAGTAACAGCTTCGGCTCCTGGCAGGTTTTCAAATACTGGAAATCTGTGGGTTCCTGAGAAATTCCACATGACTCCAACAGGAGGTACTGCAAACTGGCTTCTTACAGTCGGTACCGCAAACTGGGTTCTTGCAGAAGGTATTGCAAACTGGGCTTGGGTGTCTGACTTAACAACCTTGGGAAGCTGTCCACTATTGGTTGCTTTCAGGGATGAAGTGTCTGAAAATCAGAATTAGTCCAAACATTAATTCCCTGATAACTACAAATACATGTTAACTTTTAAGATATGATAGAAAGAATTAAATTTTATACCTAAACTGATTGTTTGTTTCTTATGAGTGCCGTCAGTACATTTGTGTAAGATTTTTGTATGGGGTAGTCAGTAAAGAATGGTAATCTGGGACTCCCATGTAAAATTTACAAGACAATGTTTTTACTGAATATAAAAAAAAAATAATTGGTTTGCAAGAAATTTACCTCCACATTTTTTTTTTTTAATAAACATTTTCTTGTTGCCATTTTCTTTTTCTTACATCATGCTCTGAATGACCACAATGTTTTATTACTGAAGTTTGAAATACAAAGGATTTACTGTATTGCTGTTAACAAGCTAATTAGAGGAACTAAAAAAAAAAAAAGATATTAAAATGAGGAAAGGAAAAACATCCTCGACATGTGAAAATACAGAAGAACTTTTATATTGTTTTACAGCCTTCTTTTTCTTTTATTTATTGCTTGTTTTGTAGGATTTCTCAATTTCGTAGCAAGGCACACAAAAGAATCTGTTTTATAATTCATAAGCAATATTACTCTAAACCTAGGATGCTTACCTCTATTTAAAGATTTACTGCTAAGTATAGGAAGTTGTTGTGGTTCATTACTGTTGGAGAGAACCTGAGGCCCAGTGAAGAAAGTATGTGTAGGTCCACTGTTGGAGGGAGTTTGAGTCCCAGCAAAGGAGGTATGTGCAAATCTATTGTTGGAGGGAGCCTGAGCAGTGACGTAGGCATGTGCAGCTCCACCACTGGATAGAACCTGCGGTACATGGTTTGAGTGATTCTGAGATCCACTGTTGGAGTAAGCCTGAGGTTCACTGCAGGAGTAAGCTTGAGACCAAATGTTGGAAGGAGCTCGATAATCAATGTTGAAGAACGCCTGAGAACAACTGTCACAGGGAGCCTGGGATACACTGCTAGGGGATGCCCCTGATCCATCACTTAACTGTTAATAATAAAAGGCAAACAACTCATTACATCATGCCTGCATATCCACCTAATGTTGCTGAGTTACGGAACAGTTTCACTCCCAAATAAGTTCATGAAAGATCAAAGTAGCTTTATCAATGTCATTATGTTTAGGGTAAACCATAAAAATATATTAAATCTAAGATATCCCCATGAAAAACTTTAATCACAAAACTGTTTTGTCAAGCTAACTTTAAAAGTACAAGAAACAAAATGAATACATGTTTCCTTGTTTTTACTGAATGTCAGAGGGTAGTGATTTAACTATTAGTTAGAGAAACATATCTTTTTATTTCTGACATACTGTTTCTCTCCCACTCTCTCTTCTACAGCCGTTATTGTTGTTTAACTAGGGCTGCTGAACATTTCTTTCTTTTACAGCCAATACCAAGTTGAAGACTCTTTGGTATTATCTACACTGTAGATCTAGGCTTTTACTGTGTCTTTTCTGCTATACAGAAATGTGTTGTCATGAGCTCCAGTTTCTCCAGCTTGGCTTGTACATAAAGGATCATCATATCTGGTCCTGAGCTTGGAGGAAGAAGCATGTGGCATACTGTGCATTCCTTGCCATCCCAGGGGGCTCTCCAAATATACAGAGAATACTGTGCTCTGATTCTGGGCTCTCCTAAGGAATTGCCATGTCCTACACACAGCCACTTCTCAGCTTCTCCTGCCTATCATGGGTCCATAGCGAGATCCTTCTACATGCAGTCAACCAGGTAAAAGTCAGAGTTACGTCTGAGGCTCAAGTGACTTCTCCAAGCTTAGTGTTCAATGCTGGATTCTCAATATATTTTACCACAGGGGAATCCCTGAAAGCGTGTGGACTATTTCAAGAGTCAGTCACGGTGTAATAACCTCACGGACAGAGGTTTACTTCCAAATCTGTATACTTTAGCATTGTGCTTTGCTGTTAGTCAAATTAGGATGACTAGATATACCTCCACGCATTTTCCACTGTCAGGGAAGGTATTAATGCATCTTTTAGGTTAGTACTTGCTGGCATGAATAACTAATTTGCAGATAAGAAAAGTTTCTGAATATATCATAGATTTAAGAAATTATTATAGACTACATATATGGAACAAATAATAGTTGAACTGCATTGTACATTTTACAGAATGGTGAATAGAACACTTAAGGACAACCCTAACATAACATTTGAAGACTTCTGATTGAAGACAACAGGTCTGTAAAATATATACCTGGAAGGGCAATGGAAGTGCAGGTGGGTTTATGTCAATCTCTGATATGTCAACACTGGAACCATACTTGAGACCCTCTTGAAGTCTGCGAAAAATCACCTGGAAAGAAATATAAAGGTCATTATAACACATCTAACAGATTTTTAAATTAGAAATATTTTTTTTTCTGATGAATATGAGATTGGTTTTAAGTACTTGTGGATATATGAGATTGGACTGGCAACATTATTGTGTAAAACCAAATTGCCACAGACACCATCACTGCAAAGAGCATGTGACTGTTTTTAGTGCAGTTTCCTTCCATAACTTCTGCAAACCCATAAATATAGGAGATGTCACATCGCTTAGCATTCTAGCACACACACACACACACACACATGCATGTACACAGACATGCACGTATACACAGACATGCACGTATACACACACAGGTGTGGAAGAGAAAACAGAACCTAAGGAGTTGCACAAAAATAGTAAATCACTATATAACACGAAAAACAAAAATTATATATAAATAATCAAAAAAGTGATGGTGTGACAGGAAAGTGATACTCTGGACGGGGAGTATCGTAATGCTATGTTCACTTTTGGCAGAATAATTGGTGGATTTTGGTGTCATCCCATCAGACACTACAGTCTTCTCTACCCTCCCCTCCCATGTTAACAACACAGCAGTTGTGAGAGACTGTTTTTTTGTTTATTTGGTTTTTTTTAAGGGGGGGGGGGGGGCGGGTCGAAAGCACACATACACATTCACACAAATTTACTTCTTTGATTTTCTCTTTTTTTACTGAGGGGAGTGGGGCAGATAGAACAGAGATACCATATATGTGATACAAAAAATCCTTACGCTTGAAATAAAAACTTCACAATATATCCTAGTTTATAACTCCATCAAGGTTTAACCGTGATATAATTTTCTTTAACAAAAATGGTTAGAGAAACATTTAGTAATGTATACTCACCTCCAACATGGTTTTTTTAAAAACCAATACAATGAATTTATGTAGGAACAGAACTCTTCATATTTCCTCACACACAGACCTTGGTAAATTATTCGCTGTCATTGTACTGAGCCTGGAAATAAAGTCATAACATTGTTAACTTACAGCATAAAATCATTTACTCATAAGTTTTTTCTTTCTTAGAGTATGTCTCAGCTGATGATATCATGTAATATATCAAGAAAGCGATTTTTTTTTTTTTTTTTTTTTTTTTTAAAATGAGAAAATTAAAAGTTTTTATTTTTGTTTTTTTCAAAGCCCATGTCAAAAAGTTCTGTCAATTTATAAGATTAAATAGGGATATAAGCTGTTAATTTCTACATGTTTAATGTTTTCCATCTTAGAGGATTTTCCAGCTTATCAAAGTTTATCATATCACATATTGAAAGGCTATTTTAAATTAGAAATTCGGGAGTTGTCTTTATTATATCAATCACTCCTTTTCGTTCCCCCCGGTATGAAAACATAGGGCGGAAACAGTTGCTCTCCATCGATTACTATTCTTGCTTTTTCAGCCTGTGCCCAAGTTATTCCAAATTTCCCAAGCCTCCTTTTCAACAGTTCTTCTCCAAGGTTCTTCTTTGGCCCTCCCCACTCTTCATTTCCCCTGAGGGTCCCAGTCAAGGGCAATTCTGGCTGTGCTTGATTTTTTCACTTCTGAGTATATGTACTATCCATCCCCACGTTCTTACCTTAATTTCTGTTGAATTGGAGCTGCTGCTCAGCATCTTTTCCCTTAGCTCTATATTTGTATATTATTACATCTGGCCATCTTACACGGACGATCCGTCGGAGACATCTATTTACAAATAAGAGTCTGTAGCTTTGAGGTGATTATCTTTTGAGACATGCCATGTCTCTGAGCCATACAGCAAGACTGACTTCACATTTGAGTTAACAGATTTCTAATTGTGTTTTTCTCTGATATAGATGAGTTCCATATTGGTCGAAAAGGCATTAATAGCTCATCTGGCTTTATTTATCTTTTGAGCACGGGACATCACCAGCCGTTCCTCCTCCTTTATCAATGTTTACTCCCAGATATGTAAAGCTTTTCTACTTCTTCAATGAGTTTGATCATTTATCTTCATTTGAGCCTATTGTTTATTCTCATTTTCTTTGTTTTTATCTTACATTTATGTGTAGTCTACATCTTTGCTGCTTCTGTTACTAATCTATTTGTTTTTTTCTCCTGCATATCTGCGTCTATGTGATAGAAGGCACAAATCATCTAGTAAAGTCTAGAATCCTAAAGTTGTTTTGTTAAATGTCCACTGTATTCCAATTTTCTCTCCCTCTGTTGGTCTGTCTCAAATGAACACAGTCTATGACCCATGAGAAAAATGTTGTTGCGGTAATAGTCATTACATCGCTGTCTGACCCCACTGTGTACTGTGACGGGCTGTGATAGTTTTTCCCTTTGTGTACTACATTGCATGAGGAGCCCATCCTGGTATGAAATCTTGGATGAATTTACATGAATTTCTCTGGTATTCCATAATATATCAGGATTTTTTCCGTATCTCTGTGGAGTGAACGGTAATTTAATTTGGCTCTAGGTATCAGTATTAAGTACTGACCAAATTACAAGTAAATGATAATTTCTACAAATTAGTTACGGCTGTGAATGTTCTGATCTCGAAAAATTAGTAGAGAGGAGACCGACATAACTTGCCACCTCCGCTGTGTAACTAACTGTGATATTACGACAAGGAAACAGATTTTACTTAACAATGATAAAATTGACAAGTCTTCAAATACAATTTCCTTATTATTTATTTAGTATATACACTATCTACTCTTGTGCTGAAGGGTGAATGTTGAAAAATGGAACGTAATGAATTTGTAAGTTTACATATGATTTACAAATATTTATATTTATATAGATATGTAAATATATTACAACAAGTTTTCCAATTATAAGAAACAAAAATTATATCAGCTGTGCTGTTATTCAATTATAGTACATGTATCAGCTGTGCTGTTAATTACTTATAATTTATCAGCTATAATCTTATTATTGTCTCTTGCTACGCTAATTCACTTTCTCGTCACTGACACTAGCTTTTGCTCACAATGCTGACAGAAATGGTACTAATGTGTACTCATCTCTTAAAAGGTCTGTCCTTCTTGGTTTGGTTGACACAAAACACCCGCTGATGGTCGTTTCGTTAGCCCACCCAAGACTGAGGGGGACTAAAGAGGTTGATCCTGTGCAATCACTGTGCTCCTGCGACGTTCCAGGCAGCTGGATTGACACGACATACGACCTCAGGTTTGATGACACGAATAAAACCTGTAACAAGGAAAAATAGGGGCTAATTTCTGTCCTCAAGCCCACCTATTTCTATTGTATATGATATGAGCGTGTCTCAGTGTCTGCATGTAGGATGAATGACAACATGGCTCAGTATGATTTAGCAATAGCGAGACAAGACAGGTGTCTACTTGCAAAACATTCTTTCTGATAAACTAATACATGGATACATTCAATAATATAAATTCAATGCATGAATACATTCAATAATATAAATTCAATATATGAATACATTCAATACATGAATACATCCCATAATATGTACACCTAGGTGTGATACAACCATTCCCCCTATAATATACCAGGCCCTCTCTGACAAGTGCTATACTAGCTGGTAACATATATCCTAACAATATTGTTATGTTCTTATGATAGGAGTATATGCGAGAAGGACTGTTTGGTTATATCAGTTGGGAGTTATAGGGGACAATAGATTGATGTTAGATGAGACAATAGATTGAGTCCTAACAAGGACTGTTTTGGTTATATTGCAGTTGGTCTGAGAAAATAGATTGAAGTTATAGGAGACAATAGGTTGAGTCCTAACAAGGACTGTTTTGGTTATAATGCAGTTGGTCTGAGAAAATAGATTGAAGTTATAGGAGACAATAGGTTGAGTCCTAACAAGGACTGTTTTGGTTATATTTCAGTTTGGAGTTATCTGAGACAATAGACTGAAGTTATAGGAGACAATAGATTGAAGTATGAGTCCTATTAGTCTTCGTCTACATCAATTATATCAGGAAATACAATCATTATACCTAATGCCCTTAAGATACAATCAGTAACCTGATACGTTCATATTGAAACAATTTATATAAAATATATACAGGTGTAGGTAGTATAATGACACACAACAAATACCAACATTATATACCTGCTGAAGGCCTATTTTCCTAAAGGTTATCGTAAATATATTTACCCTCTAAGATTCAAACAGGCCAGTTTTTGACTCGATTTAGCGAAGCAGGCTGCAGGTCGATGCCCTCAGGTAAGCTATAAATCAAAGCTGACAGCTCCTCTCTTCAGTCTGTCGTCTCTGGCTTCGTGGTCGGTGATGTGTGATTATGCATAAAATCAGCCCGATTATATAGGCAGGTAAAATAACTTCTACTTGTAAAGGAAAGCGTTTGGTTGGTTCCTGGCGGAGCAAGCTGATTGGTTTCCTGCAGTTTCGTCTTTTGCTCGTACAGCCTAATTTTATTCAGTTTTCTTCCGCCATCTTGCGTGAACAAGATGGCCACGACCAACATCCGAAAAAAACAGGGCTTAAGTTTTTCCTGGCGTAACTTCAGGTAATTTATTCCGGCTCAGCAACTGTGCGTTGATTGGCTGGGGCAAATTTGTATCCCGACATAATGATTTAACAAAGTAGTGGGGTTACACACATTCGTTTCACGACAGTAATAGTAACAGAAGTAATAATAAAAGTAGTAATAATAGTAGTAATTGTAGTAGTAATAATAATAGTAGTAATAATAGTAGTAATAACAATAGTAGTAATAATAGTAGTGATAATAATAACATAATACTAGTAGTAGATGTATTATCATTATTATTATTATCACCATAATTTTTAATAAGGAGGCCTGTACTTGTGAATCCAGGAAAGCTCATCTATGCTGCAGCTTGTAAAAGATATGGCATGTTGAGGAAACTGGCAGACGTTTATCCGACAGATTCCAGAACATCAGACTGACATGTCTCACAAGGCTTATAAGCCTGTGTCTGTTACCTATAACGCTTCTGATCATTCGTTCACTTACAGTCACCGCCATCCATCCGTATGCTACGACAGAACTAGATTTTCTTTGGAGAATTGCATTTTTTTTTTGTTTTAAAAATCTCTCATGCGGTGGCGCCTAGTGCGGCCTCTTTCCAGCTAGATGTCTACTCAGAAAAAAGGAACCATTTATGAAATAAACTTAATAAGAAAAACAGCAAAACAGAACAGGAAGCGCCTGCTGATAAACGGAAACTTCGGATATGCTGGAATAGAGCCAGTGAATTAGATGCAGTACTGAGGGAAAAAATAAGTTGGTTTGGACACGTGGGAATTAATCAAGATCAACCAGCAGTAAAGACACATGAAGAAATGAAAAAGACCAGGCACAGAGAGCGGTTCGAGAGAACATGGATTGATGGGTAACTATGCTGTCGCGAGGTAGTTGAAGAGTATGTCTGATGTCATAAAATTCTGAGTGAGATGCGTAATAATAGACAGAAATACAGTGATGAATGTGAACAGACAGTGGTGTATGACCGTGAGGAGAGGATATATATATATATATATATATATATATATATATATATAAGAAAAACAGCAAAACAGAACAGGAAGCGCCTGCTGATAAACGGAAACTTCGGATATGCTGGAATAGAGCCAGTGAATTAGATACAGTACTGAGGGAAAAAATAAGTTGGTTTGGACACGTGGGAACGGCTGCGAGACTTGGACACTCAATAAAACAGTTGCAAAAAAGATTACATCATTCGAAATGAAATGCTACAGAAGGATGTTGAGAATACCCTGGACAGAAAAAAAGACCAACAGAGAAGTACTGCACTCACTAAACGTACAGGAACATTGGCTCCTAAATACCATCGCAATAAGGAAGCTGAAATTTTTCGGTCATATAAAAAGACATAATAGTCTGGAAAAAAACAGTGATGGAAGGCATGGTCCCTGGGAAAAGGGGAAGGGGTCGACCTAGACGACGGTGGACCCAGGACATCACAGAAAGTCTGAACTTGTCTTTGGCTGATGCAGGTCGACTTGCCCAGAAACGTGATGCGTTCAGAGCAGCTGTAATGGAGACAACGTTCTGGAAAGAATACGTCACATGATGATGATATATATTGGACGACAAGCGATGAGACAAACAATGAGATACCGATATTAAGGAACCGGGAGTTTTCTCTCCTGCGACCAGAGATAAAAAGGTTCTCGTACAGGGACGAGCGAAGCAGCGGTGGACTCGCTCGCTGGGATCCCAATCTCAAAGGGCTCCGAGAGAAACACGGACTGGTCACTTGAAAAGGTATATCGCCTCGCTTGTGTCCGCTGTTTCCTGACTCAAAGATATTTAGAAGATCGCCGCTCCCAGCATATACAGATTTACAGACCTCTCTGTGTAGGCAAAGCAAAACACATGATGGAGGGTGGGCTACGCCTGTCTAATTTAAGAGTGACGCTGCACTAGCCAGGAATTGTATTCGCAGACGCTAGTTAGAGTAAAGGAGAGAAAATAAAATCAAAGATAAGAGAGAGGCGCGCCCAAAGGCTAGGAAAGTGACAGAGTTTCTTATTCAATTTACGACATATGCATCTTAAAGGAACACGATATGGCTGTATACGAGGTTGCGATAACTGCGAGGACTCTCTGCATAACCAGTAGATAACAGAATAAGAAATACAACATGTAACATTTTTCAAACTATCTGAAACATTTCTAACTCTACATGTAACTTTAGCCGCGGTAGCATAGTGGTTAGTGCACTGGCTTCCTAGCTCAGTGGTCCATGGTTCGATCCCCAGATGAGGTGGGATTTTTTTAGGCCGCAAACGGCTCCTGGGTCGACCCAGCCCCAAATGGGTACCAGAGAAACTCTGGGAAGGTTAAGGCGGCCGGCGTGATGCTGACCACATCACCCCTAGTGTGCCGACGGTCGAGAAAATATGGGCCTAACACCATATTCCCAATATGCCTCAATGGGCGTGTAACGGGATCCTTTACCTTTACATGTAACTTTTTTCCCACCACATGTAAATTCTTCTCACAGCACGTAACATTATTAAAACTGCCAGAAAAATGTGTAATTCTACTTGTAACTTTCTTTCCCGCCACATGTAAATTCTTCTCACAGCACGTAACATTCTTAAAACTGCCAGAAAAATTTCTAATTCTACTTGTAACTTTCTTTCCCGCCACATGTAAATTCTTCTCACAGCACGTAATATTCTTAAAACTGCCTTTGTAATTTTACTTGTAACTTTCCTTCCACTTGAGGTTTTTTTTTAAAATAAAATTTTGCCTCGTTTTGGCGAGGCGCGCTCTGTTCAACCTAGACACAAAGTCCGTTGGTTACATTTAGGCGCATGTCCAAATAGAAAAGACTGGCGGTCTTTTTCAGTCACATGGTGATTTTCTACTACAGGTAAATTCTTCTCACCAAATGTAAAATTCTTCAAATTACTTGTAAAATGTTATGTTATTTATAACTTCCCGTTCATTATATGTAAATTTATCTCACTACTCGAACATTTCATCAAACTACCTGAAAACGCCTAACGCTACTTAATGCTTGTAACTTTCCTTTCATTACAGGTGATTCCTGAAACTACCTTGTAACATTCCTACCATATTTGTAATTCTCCTCCACTACCGGTAAATTCTTCCCACTGCAACGAACAATCTTCTAACTACCTGGAAGACTTCCCACTATCCTTTAATTGCCTGCGGCGACCTCTGACATTAAACCTACTTACTCTCCATTAAAACCACACATTCCAACCTACGCCTCGTTTAGAAGGAAATCAAATGGCGATTAAGCGTACGGTTTCACTCAAACGTTTACCATATGACTGCTCTTTGATGTCTGCTCGCAGTGGGCGTCTGTACATGTAAACATCACCTAACAGTAAATTTCCTATAGATCTCTCCAGTGAGAGACAGGATTTATGGCATGGGCGAATTGGAGAGTGAAAAATAATAAATTTTTATTTGACAGTGCGGAGCTGGTGGAAGTAAAGAGCTGGGAGATTTGTGTATTTTATCTGATATCTAAAGTTCTTTGCATTCGTTCAATATACACACTGGGACTCTCGCTGTTACTATACGGGGATCCTCCTTGTGTTATCTAAGGGAGAAAATCGGAGCACTGATGGAGTTGTCGGTGTGCAGTGAAGATAGTCTTTCAAACCAAACCAAACCGTTCTGATATAAGTGGTGACTGGTTCAATAGTGACGGTACTGGACTAGAAATAAATGAATAAATAAACGAATAAAGGTAAATAGCAGGTATTTATAAAACAGAAAGGTGAAGGACACTAAATGAAAGAAACGTATAAGAAGGGGGGATGCTCAGTGGGGAATAGAACCAGGGACAATCTGAAAGGCACCGTCCGCCTCACTACGAGAGTAAATCGTGACAGGACCAACTGCCAACCAAAGAAATACATTAAAAAGTACCTCACTGGCCCTAATCATTTTTCACGACACCATACGCAACTATGAATTATAGAAACTGTCGCGAGAGGGTAGATGGTTATTGAATTCGATAAGATATCCTGGACATAAAGGTGTATCAGATGATACCAGGATAGTGCCAGATAAGAGTCTGGTCTTATCAGTAATACCCCTTCTCTGAAAAGAGTAAGGGTGTATAGACAACAAAGATAGGGTGTCGTGTTTTGGTCTGTCTTACACCATGGTCATATTTACCGCACGCAATACTATAGGAAAACGGACCGATATAATAGCCAATGAAAACGCTCCTTTTTCTGGTGTGTATAATGAAACCTTTCATGCTTAACATAGAGGCCCATTTTGTGTAAATGATAGTAAGAAGGACTAAAGATGTTTAAACGGAAAGATATAGATATTTCAACAACGGGAATGTTACTTGAGAGGTAGGTGCAAAGACTTCCTCGAATAGTAGTTCATGTATAGAGAAAAATCGTTTAAAATGACATCTATACATCAGGGTAGTCCCAAATTTAGTTAGTTAAAGTCTGCATAGATTTAAATGCATTTTGCTAACTAAACAATTATTATATAGAATGGTAGAGATAAATTCATAGTATAATTCTAGCTTTAAATGATCCAAATCGGTCCAGAATTAAGAAAGAGAATAAATATTAAAAATTGTGCACACTGAACAAGAAGGCAGAAATACACTTCAATTTTAGATTCCTAACACCGTTTTTACCCCATGCCATCCGAGAGGGAGGGTGTGGTACTATAAAAGTCCTTGAACTTGGCTGATTTGAGGCCACAACTTTTTCAAACACAAGCTGAACAGAAGAGAGCGGCAAAAGTGTGCTGTCAAATACTTTGCCACTGCATCTGCATAGCAGACCTAGATACCTATTAACAGCCTGTTACAGCTTAAGTGTATTGCCTGAGGGTAAGAAAGAATATATATATATATATATATATATATATATATATATATATATATATATATATATATATAGATATATATATATATATATATATATAATTATGTAATTTTCCTGTGATTAATCCACGTGTGTTGGGAACAGTGTTGAATGTGTAAAGAAAACAATTACAGGACGAGTGTGCTGCCGGCTTGAACGCAAGCATGTGTTGACTTTTAGAGACGAAAGCCAGCATTGTGAAATGTGTAGAATAATTAAGAATGATGGCAAAAAATACGACTGTAAGTTTAATAATGTATTTGAAGGTTTATTTCTTAAAGGAACGACACACTGATCAGGAACATAAGAAAGGATGACAGGATTTGTTAACATGTATTGATCAAGGTGTCACTTAGTAGTTTGTACTAAACCAAATCATTGTATGGAAGCAGATCATGGACAAATGGATCTAACTTAGGATTTATAAGGAAAGTGTAATCACATTGAACTGGCTGTGAGTGGTACTGAGGTAAATTGTCCTGTGCAAATGTTAGCACAATGTCTGACACTGTTTGTTACGTCCATTGTGTGTGTGGATAGAATAATGCTGGACCATACAGGGGTTGTGATTATTTGTATTCCAGGTTTTATCCTGCAACTACCAAGATTTTACGAGACATCCACTTCTGTGGGACTCTGTGGTACAAACGTTCTCAAGGTTCATAGAACTAGCCACCCTGTTTTCCCCGGCCTGGAGATCCAGACATTGTGTGATCCTGGCTATAGTTGGATGCTTCTCATTTTACCAGATAAGTGGAAACGCAATTCCACTGGTCAACCTATCCAGCAACATTGTAAAACAAATAAAATACAAATAACTAAAACAGATTGGGTGATGACTCATGAAGGACTTTATTAAACTAAGTGCAAATTTCACAGTACAGCGAAAGTGATAACTATATGTAAAATAAATAATTGATATTTGAAATATAATTCTATCATATTTAACTATTGTGGAAATTGACATTCCATGTTTATTTATTTTATTTTGTAAAAACATTTGAATTCTTTATAATTTTCCTAACCGAAAAGAGAAACGGTATAGGATCAATAAATTGTAAATATATATACAAGGGGATTGAAATAAGTCTTGGGCCTGACCATGAAGGAGTCACAGGAGGAAGATGAAACTTGGCACATTTAAAGCTCATTATATTTGTACTGAATGTGTGAAGTACGCGTTTGTTTCTTAAATGGGTTTTCCCGCTACGGTGCACGGCGCAATGTACCCTATTGACCGGATCTGCTGCTTCAAAGATTTGACAAAACAATGGAAAAGAAGGAGGCCAGAGCTGTGATAAAATTTCTGATGTTTCGGGGAAAAACACCTACAGAAATACACAGGGAGATGGAACCAGTGTTTCGTGATTCTTGTCCTTCATATACTTCGGTAAGAAAACTGGTGTCAACAGTTTAAGTGCTGCCGCTCAAATGTTGCTGATCTGCCAAGATCTGGTAGACCAGCCTCAGAGTGCAACGATGAAAATGCAACAAGAGTGAATAAAATCATTGGCCAGGATCGAAAAATGACAATTGTGGAGATAGCTAGTAGAGTAAAACTAAATGAAAGAACAGTTTATAGAATTTTACACAACAGACTGAACATGAGAAAAGTGTGTGCACGCTGGGTTCCGCGACTGTTGACACGTGAACAGAAGCAAACGAGGGTAAATTGCTGTGAACAGTTGCTCAAAAAGTGTCAGTCAAAAATTTTTTTGGAGACCATGGTGACAGTAAATGAGACTTGGGTACACCATTATGACCCCGAATCCAAAATTGTCAGTATGCAATGGAAAACCCCGGGGTCCCCAACACCTGTCAAGCCGAGAGCGCAGCAATCTGCAAGAAAAGTGATGCTGACTGTTTTTTTGGACGGCAAAGGTGTCCTTTTGAAAGATTATCTGCCTCATGGCAACATAGTTAATGGACAGTACTATGCAGATCTCCTCACCAAACTAAGAAAGGTTGTCACCAGGAAACGAGGGATAACGCGCACTCAAAATCTTCCTTTGCTTCAAGACAACGCGCCCTCTCACAAAGCACGGCTTGTGCAGCTAGCAGCCAATGATTTGAATATTGAAATTCTTCCACACCCACCATATTCTCCAGATTTGGCTCCATCAGACTTTTTTCTATTCCCAAATCTTAAAAAACAGCTAAAAGGAAATCATTTTGACAGCGATGAAGAGGTTATACTGGCATGTGATGACTGGTTTAGTTTGAAAAATAGGGTGTTCTACTCCCAAGGTCTTTTCAAGGTCAAGCAGAGATGGCAGAAATGTGTCAATTCAGACGGTGGGTATATTGAAAAGGAATAAACACTATACAAAATTTCAGCTCTCTGTGACATATCCTTCATGGTCAGGCCCAAGACTTATGTCAATTCCCTTGTATATATATATATAATCAGTCTTCATTAATTATTTTAATTGAGTTAAGGTTCTGGTTATATATATATATATATATATATATATATATATATATATATATATATATATATATATATATATATATATATATATATATTATTTTTTATTATTTTTTTATTACATATTTAATTAATTAATTAATCCTCTAGCTGAGTCAATACAAATATAATAACCATTATTCAAGGGAGGATCTTGAGAGGTAGCACTTAGACCTTCAGTAACAAACACTATCATCATACTTGAAGGTTTATACAGCTTGACCCTACCTTTGTCGATACACCCTTGCTCTTTTCAGAGAAGGGGGTATTTCTTGTAAGACCAGTCTCTTATCTGGCACTATCCTGGTATCATCTGATACATCTTTTTGTCCAGGATATCTTACATTTTAATAACATCTGAACCTCTTGCGGCATAGGGTCAAGCTGTATAAGTTCCCAGAGAAGATGGTAATGTAGTACTCTGAGTCCTTATTTCCTACCTCTCCAGATCCTCCTCTGTTAATATGGTAATTATTATTATTATTAACTCTGCTAGGGGTAATTAATTAATTAAATTCACCAACAAGGACTGTAACTTAACTTAAAGAATTTAAGTAAGTCTGCTGGTAAATATTTACATTTTATTTGTACAGTTTCTCTTTTCTGTTTGAAAAGTTTAAAAAGAAATGATATGACAACATTAAATAAATAATAAAATATTCAACAAAGTCTATCACTGACTTAAGATGGCTATCACTATGGAGAAAGTCTTGCTTGGTTGGTCTCTCTCTCTCTCTCTCTCTCTCTCTCTCTCTCTCTCTCTCTCTCTCTCTCTCTCTCTCTCTCTGATTAAGTAATATTTGTTAATTTCACAGTTCTGATTGAAGATCTACACTGCTATAGTCATCACAAAATGTTTTATTTTATGTTTGGTGAACTGTGATATGCTGTACAGTTGCCTTTGTGGGCAACTTATCTGAGTCACTGAAGATGGCTCCCTCTGATATTGGATATGAATATTTGCTGAAATTCTTCCAAGTGGTATACACGAGATGTCTGGCTCTCTGACATAGACCGGCACTGCATCCGTCGTAACCTCAGTAAGAGATGCCTATTTGTTAGGTTTACAGGATAAAACCTGAAACGAAGTTAAATGCAATCCCTGTACTTTTCTATCACTATCCCTCTATGACACAGATGGGGATGATAGACAGTTTCAGACAGAGTGCTAGCAGATGCACATGATATAATATAGTAGCAACAATCAATTCAGTTCACTGTGATCATAAATTTCTTCTACATCCTTATTTATGATCCTTTTCCCATGATCCGCCTTCCTACAATAATTTGGTTGTGAATAAAACTACTAAGTGATATATCAAACTATACAGTTATCCAGTTACTTTCATCCTTCCTTATGTTCCTGGTATGTGTCATTCCATTAAGAAATACTTCTTTAAATACACTTCCAAACTTACAGACACACTTTGGCCATCATTTTCAATTATTTTGAATATTTTCCAAGGCTGGCTTTGCCTCCAGAATTACACACAAGCCTGTAAGTTCACCAGCAACACACTGTAATTTTCTAACACATCTACACACTTCCTATCGTACAGGTGGATTAATCACTAGAAATACACATAATTATATACATATATATAGATTCGTTCTTACCCTCAGGCACACACACAGACGAGCTGTTAATGGATGTTTAAGGTCTGCTTTCAAGTACAGAAGGCAAATCGCTTCCACTAACACTTGCCTTCTTTTGCCGCTCGCTGTCGCTTTCAAATATTGTGACTGACTTGATTTTGTTAGACACGCGCTATAAATAGTGTGGCCTCGAGCATCCGAGGTGGTTCCCCAACGAATGTGTTTTGTGTTCAGAAAAGATTGGTAAATCTTGCCTATTGTGCAAATCAGGAAAACTAAGATTTTACTTATCTAAGTTATTCCTGAAGCGATTTTATTCATCTAAAGTTTAAAATACGCCCTATATTATTCTACATATTTCTAGTAAACAACCTTTTTCATTCCTAAATGCATTTTATTTTATACATACGTTACACAGCTAAATAATGGACTAACCTGAGGCTTCGATGCATTCAGTTAGAGATCTCTCCCGTCCTATATCAGTATTTGTAAAAATATTAGTACTTACGGGTAGAGCAACATCCCTAATATCGTTTTGGTAGCCTCTTCCAGGTGGTACTTCTTTCATAATGATGTAGTTAATTGTCCTTCGATACCTGTTTGCACATATTTGGACTTCCATTTTATTTATCCAAGGCTGTAGTAAACGCGGCATAACGGAGCGTTCTGATTTGTCTGTGTATCTTGCAGTTCTTACAATGTATGGCGCGCAGTGTGGTCAGAGTTAAGCAGAATTCGTGTTGTGAGACAGACGTCACTTCACGACAGAAACCTTTAACGGCCCACACACATATAGACTCAATTAAACATAATATAACTGTCTTAGTTAGGGGTCGCCTACACATGACGTCACGCAATTTTTTTTGTCACTCCCCCCTCTCTCCTTTGTCAAATCTCCTCACAAGAATCCAGACACCCCCCTGTTATGTGACGTTACACATCTCTTACATGTTTTTTTTTTTTTTTTTGGTACCACTGAAAGGACAGAATGTAAGCACCAGTGGAACAAGAGATAAGAAGAAGACGATGGAGATGGAAAGGACGCAGACTGAGAAATCATGTTAATTGCATTACCAGGCAGTCCTTGTTCTGCAATCCCCACAGTAAGAGAGGTAGAGGAAGAACAAGGATCACATGGAGAAGAGAACTGATGAGAGGCATGCAGAGCACGAAGAAGACATTGAAAGACCTTGAGCTAATGGCTTGGACATAAGTTACTTGATAGCCTCTGCTACTTTGGGAGAGTTGAAAGGCGAAAAGAAGGAAGAACTTGAGAGATGAAACAAAAAAATAAATAGAACATGACAAAATTGACTGCAGTAAAGGTCTTTGACTGATCGAAAATGAATAAAGAGAAAAGGAGATGTACGAATGAAAGAAGAGGAGGCAGAGAAGACGATAAATGTTATTGTACGCACACTTACATTTTTTGTTCTCTTTTCCAATGTTTCTTACATCTTTTCAATTTTCTTGTATAATAACACACACACGCGCGCGCACGCGCGCGCGCACGCACGCACATTGAGAGCAGAGAAATGAATCAAGAACCACCCAGAGAGAGAAAGATAAGTATAGCACGATACAGAGATTAAAGTGTAAAATACATTCACCTACAGAGATGTAAGCACAGAAAAAATACTCAAATACATCATAATAAAAAATTAAAAAAACAGAAACAAATTCAAACATCAAAAATAGAACCAACTAGAGGTTAAAAATATGACTTCCTGAAATATAATTAAATTATCCAGAGAGATGCAAATTTACAAAAATCTTTAATTACAAAGTAACTGAAACAAATAAATAAATTCAAATGTAAAATATATGAGAATGAGACACTGACCTTTCCTTTGGCAATGATATAAAATGTATCTCCCCTAGCTCCCTGCCTAATGATATACTCTCCATTGTTGTAATGCGCCTGCAGAATATAAATCACATAAATCAGTATGAGTTAGTGGAGTTATTTTAATGTGCCTGTAAATATCAGTCAGAGAAAACAGTGTCAGTCTGTGGAGAAACTTTAATGCGTCTACAAATATCATTAAGAGAAAATGGTGTAAGTCTGTTGGATAAATTTTAATGTTCCTGCAAGTATCAGTCAGAGAAATCAGTGCCAGTGTCAGTAATGTACATGCAAATATCATTAAGAGAAAAAAAAAGTGTCAGTCAATGGAGACATTTTAATGCACCTACAAGTACCAGTCAGAGAAATGAGTGCCAATGGAGACATTTTAATGTGCCTACAAATATCATTAAGAGAAAAAAGTGTCAGCCAGTGGAGACCTTTTAATAAGCCTGCAAATATCAGTCAGAGAAAACAGTGTCAGGGGAAACATTTTAATGCGCCTACAAATATCAGTCAGAGAAAACAGTGTCAATCAATCGAGAATTTAGCCTCAAAAAGACGTAGAACAAATGTAATTAAAAAAATATTCACCCATTTCGTTATATAGAAATTTTTATGCCCATAGATTGTTCTTCTTTCTTCTTTCGATCCCAAGGATATGAGTTTATATTTTTACCCTTGTGCAATTGGGGATTGTGACGGGCAGTGGAATTGTCTGCCCTTAGTTTTGCTAGGTCGGTCTGGTTTCTCGTCATTCTGACCTGTCTACCTTCTGTCCATAAAAATTCTCCGCCCACTTTTCTGTAAACGTTGTCTCTAACAGCGATATATATGTCATCGTGTCTGTCAATCAGCACTGTAGACCTTCTTCATGCATATCTCCTGGCACGCGCATGGCGGTGTGTGATCAAACAATCCTTTTTTATCGGTCCCCCAGGAAACTAAATACTTCCCGGGTTTCCTTTAATTCGAGAAACTCAGGGTAATTTCTCCGTCCCTTTTAACGGAAGAGAGCTTTGATCGTGGCCAAAAGTCACCACACACGAACGCCAGCGCAGTGCTAACGTTGCGTCATCCCTTCGTTGTCTTAAGAACGCAGCAGGAAATTCTGCGGTTAGCGTACGTGGATTTCTGTTTAATCGGGGGGAGATCAGAAGCTCTTGCGTCTTATTACACGCTAGTACGCTGTTTCATCTGGAACGGTCCGCGAAATCGAGCCAAAACATCTGGCATCATTTTGTAGTATTTAAGCGACTGTCTCAATAACTCTCTATCAGTTATGCTCTCGGATTTTCTAGCATGCGCGCATATTATACTTCCTGTTGATAGCAGTTGTGAATTAAGTCCGTATGGAGATTATTCCGTGGAGCTGGTAAGAGCGAAATAATTGTTTTAGAGTTATCTGGAGTGGTAGCGTAGAAGATTTTATGCAGATATAATCTACCCAGGGTTACCTATTCTATTGCTTAAAATAATTAATTCATAACGAATTCGTAAGACAGCAAGTGATTTAACGTAGCGCCACCAGTTTTTAACTCAGCTTAAGACTTAACAGACAGATAGCTAGCTAATCTGATATAACACGAAGACAGATAGAGAGATAATGTGTACTGACAAGAAAACGGGAGAGATAAAATGTAACTGACTGTGATGATGTCACCATGATATAACGTTAAAATATCTCCAAAATTAACGATGAAATGTAGGGTTAAAAATAATGCGTAAGATACTAGGAGACATGCTCGCCCATGCCAGCCTTTCCCACCGCCATTTAAAACTAACGAGTTAGAAGTGCAGACGAAACGTTTACCCTTTGTAGACGGGAGAGAACGGAGGACACAAAAAAGGAAAAATATGACTGAACACGTGTTTGAAGTTCGAACGGCAAAAAGACGCATGTGGGAGTGAAAGGAGAAAAATTCACGTCCCCTAGTTGACATAAAGTAAGGAAATGGACAAGAAAAGGACATTAGCTCTTGATCGAGACAGTCATTTCTTGGACGTGTTTCGATACTTGGTCTTTATTTGAATGCCGCGGCAAAACACATGAGGGAAGGTTCTCGAACAAATTTCAAAAATTAAACTTGAGATAAAATATGTTTTTTCTTAATAATAGAGTTATGAAAATAAAACCTAGCTAGTTTGATAGCCCATCTTGAGAAGAGAAATAATATGCTTTCATTTATACAGACGGATAGATAATAAAGAAGATATTGACAAAAGACTGTATTGTTCATATCATACAAGCGAATGCACTGTTAACCCATGTCACTAAAAGTTACCAAAATCTTGGCCTTGAGCCTGAAAACGTAAAAATCGAGCTGTAATTAAAGAGAGGGAATGTGGTGGAGAATTGTAGCTAAAAATAACTTAGGCAGCAGATTCGTGTAGGAAATGCATGTAAAACCAAGTGTGTTTTTATGAAAAAACAAGTAGAGACAGACGGACTAACAGACCGTAATACATACTTGACTGAGATTTGACTGAAGTGACTTTTGGTTGTAGATTTGAAAATAAGGGGGGAAGTCGGCGATTGGTCAACGCATTTTATAGTAGCGGGATAGAGAGGTGAAAGTTTGCCATTCGACATAAGTCTGTTCAGAGACGCAGTTTGAATCCATGGTGGTGTTGATTCCATAAGAATATAACTATATAGTGGGACGCCATCCTACGGCCAGCAGCTCAGCTGAGTTTTGCTAGTAAATTTAACTGTGTTCTCAATTCTGAATTCTGGTAAGAATGAACAATATTTATTCTGTATATTTTAATAATTCGAGTGATTGATACTGCCATATTATAAAAATGATTACGACAAGTAAGTGTTCGCTCTAGATCCCCAGCCCTAGATCAGGGTCTAGAGACATACATACAAAGAAAATATATAGGCACGCCTAACTGAAACTATGAAAAAGGATCTAGTGTTGAGATCAGTGGAACATATCACCTATCTTATTTAATAGCAGGAAGCTATTGAACATATCTCAGATGTAATGTAGTCTTGGGGAACTAATACTATGTGAAACCAACTTGGTAAGATGTGCTGTGTAGTCAGAGAGATCTGACCCAGTCTATGTGGTGTTGTTGTTGTGTAGTGTTGTGTGCAGAAGTGGTTCAGGAAGTAGAGTTCTGACACATGACCAATACTTTTGTTTCAGAACTGTGAGTTTCTATTTGGCACCAAAGCGGTGTCAAATGCTGTAGTAATATATACAAGTGTGGACCAGAGCAGTCTATCATTGTGTCAGAGCAGCCGTATATTGCCCCCAGCACGGAGAGGTGGGGCCACAAGACTTTTGTACAGGATCGACGCAGGCGAGATAAGTCATATCTGGCCTGCTGGACTTTCACCAACGACATTTTCAACTAAATTATCCCTAATTCACCTTTAAATAAAGCCATGACATTGGGGAAATTAAACTATATATATTTATCCCTTAAGTCAACGAACAATGTTTGGCAGTCATAGACTGGGAGTGATTACACCATCCCAACAGCATATCTAGTAATAAGTTCTCCTGTGACTTTCTTAATATAATTATTATTAACCAGTCATTTGAAATAATTAAGTACACATTTTCCATTTTATTATGTCATATGATTTTGCATTCCATTTATGACTCCATAATATTTCTTATGTTCTGACCAACTAAACATTTGGTTCAGAACAAAATAAATTTATCAAAAGATTTAACTTTAAAAACTAAAATAGCCTGAGTTAGTTCAGTGTGTTATAAATTTTATTAATATTATTAGACTTCTTAAATATCTGTGTGTGTGTAATTTACCACAGCACATTACATATCAGTACCCTAGATTTTTAACGTAGCCACATTCATTAGTAAAAAAAGATATGTGTGAGGTCGTAAGTGGTAGCAAGAAGGGCCTTCTGTAATTCACATCTACATTTATCTCAGGAGCCTTCACAGCTGACCTCATACATCACACTAGGTGACATCAACCATACAATACCATCAAAATCCACTACATATATTGGGGTCTTGTCCAGGGATAATTAGATAATCATAAATATTAGAATCTCCTGGTGGGAGAATTAAATCAGGAGAACAAATTGTAAAAATTAAAAGTGTCCCTTAAAATTGAAAGTGAAAATCAAAGTTGGTGAATCTTCACAGCCAGTGGTAATTAATTAGTTAACTGGCTAATTAGAATTACCTTAGTCTATAGTAAATGGAATTACTTTAGTTATGTATTGGTTGGATTTTTACCCTGATCATTGTTATTTTGTGTGATGGCTGAGCTAGCAAAGTTCAGATCAGCTGCTGTGCTAACGGCGAAGGAAATGGGAATGGATGGTCAGGCTTTAATTCAGTATGTAACTGCTGAATGTGACAAGTATATTGAACGGGAAGAAAGAAGATTAGAAAAAGAGGCCGAAAGAAAATTAGAATCTGAAAGGTTGGCTGAAGAGAAGAGGTTACAAATTGAGGCTGATAGAGAACTTAAGAGGCTGCAGATTGAGGCAGAAGAAAAACGACAGCAAAGGGAAGCAGAAGATAAAAGATTGACTGCCGAAAGGGAGGCAGAAGATAGAAGGTTGCAAAGGGAGCACGAATTACGACTAAGGGAGCTGGAGTTACAAGGCCATGCTCCTGAAAATGGTGCCAGCCCTTTTGCCTCAGATGCTGCAGCTAGTCAGGGTGCCTCAACATCAGCTATGGGGTTTCATTTAGACCATTTTGTTGAAAAAGACGATGACATCGAGGGGTACCTCAGTCGTTTTGAATTATTAGCTACTACATATGGGTTAGAGAGAGAGAGGTGGAGTTTAAAGTTATCACAGGGACTGAGAAGTACTTCTTATGAAGTCTTCGCAAAAATGAACAGAGAAGACCAAGACAATTATGACATGTTAAAGCAGGCTTTGTTATTGAGGTATGAAAAAAATGGTGAATTTTATCGTAAGAAATTTAGAAATGCCAAACTGTTGTCTGAGGAGACATACCACCAATTCTCTGCCAGACTGGAAACCTATTTGGAGAAATGGACTGCTCTGGGGAAGACCCAAGATCTTAAAGAGATGATCATGATAGAGCAATTGAGAGAGTCCATGGCTCCAGACATGAGAAAATTTCTCATGGAACAAGGTGCAGAGAAGTTGGGGGAGATTTTAAATGTCGCTGAGAGGTATCAGGCAGCCCAGGCAGAGGTAAGTGGCAATAAAAAGAAGCACATAGAAACTTTTAAAGCTCCACAGCCATTTAATAAATTTGAAAATAGAGAACAGGGTAATAAGGGCAGGACAAACTTTGAACGGCCAAGAAATGACTATCGAGACAGAAACTCACAGTTCAATGACCAAAAATACAATGAAAGAAAACCGTTTTACCAAGGAAAAAGATGGTGCAAATGGTGCAAGAAAGATAACCATAACACCGAATTTTGTAGAAGGAAACCTTCAAACATTGCTGCAATGAAGTCGGGGACTCAAAGATTAAAGGTTAATCCTAATGGACAGCAGGAACCTTATCACCCCCCAGTTTGTGAGGATGTTATTTGTAATGGGGTCACCATAAGGTGTCTTTATGATACAGGTTTGGATTATGATTCAGTTGTGAAGTCTAGCCTAGTGGACCCAAGTCAGTATACCACAGAAACAGTGGAAATACAAGGGGCGACTAAGGACATACCACTCATGACACTTCCCATCGCAAAGATAACGGTGAAAACTCGCTATGTGGAAGGAGAAATCAGAGCAGCAGTGATAGATGAACCAATCTACCCTCTGATATTGGGGTGTAGATACGTCTTCTTGGGGAATCCCGAGAGACCTGTGATCATGGCGACAGTGCAGACCAGGTCACAGAAAAAGGAGGAAGAAGGTGAACCTATAAATGCTCATCCAGAGGAGATGAGGAAGGCGCAGGCTGAGGATAGGACACTCAAGCCATGTTTTAAAAAATTGCCCAAATGCCACACACCTCCAAGCAAGGGGGAATATTTTATGAAGGACAGATTGCTATATAGGAAGACAGGAACTAGATCCACTGGTCACGGACAGTTGGTTCTTCCCAAGGTATATAGGGCAAATTTAATAAGGAGCTTACATGTTGGAAAAGATGGTGACCATGAGAAAGTCGGTACCATCTGCCAAAAAGTTGCTCGAAAATACTATTGGCCCGACGTAAATGTCGATATTGAAAACTTTGTAGAAGCATGTGGCGTATTTCATGAGGGAACGCCCACAAAGGGAAAATATGTGCAGGACCTAGAAACGCCACGGGGCACTCTTAGGCTGGAAGGAAAAATTATTATACTCAGGTAGACAAAGTGCAATGGGAGCCCCCTTTTCACACCCAGTCTTCACTTGAATGGATTAACATGGCCACTATGCGACGAGTACAAAGAAGAAATTTAACCCAGAATAAGCTGACAATCCCTCGGTCAGGATTATATAAACTGGATGAAACTAAAAGAGAGCGAAGATCTCTCATAAGCAATCTAAAGTGGGGAGAAAAACCCAAGAAAAAAATTGGTAGTGGTCGATTTGTGAGTGATGATTCTAGGAAGAAAAGTCCTCATTATAAAGCTTCTAATGGACGGGACCAGACGGGTTCCATGAAAAATAAGTATGAAAATTTACCAGTCCAGATGTAGACTATTAAGGACCTGGACAGATGAGAAGGCAGAAGAGACTGTTACCTCATCTTATCAATACGTGAACGAACTGACCACTCGTCTGAAAGCTGGATGGAAACTGGCAAATGATAATTTGAGACAAGCCAGGAAGAAACATGCAGCATATTTTGATAGGAAGGCAAAGGACAGAGAACTAGCTGTGGGAGAGAAGGTGCTTCTTCTACTACCCGGCAGCCAGAATAAATTACAAATTGGATGGCAAGGTCCATATACGGTTCTAGAGAAGGTGTCTAGAACAAACTATAAAATTGACAAAAAGGGGAAGGAGAAAGTTTATCATGTAAACCTTTTAAAGAAGTATCTGGACAGACCACTCCAGGAAAGCACCCCCTTACTGACCTTGGCTATCGCAACTCAAATGCAAAAGGAACCACTCACCTCGCATGAATACCCATTACATCCTTGTGAAACAGCGGCACAAGTAAAAGTCAGTAAGCACCTGACTAAAAATCAGAGGGAGAGAGTTCAACAGGTTCTGGAGGAACATACAGATGTATTAACAGATAAACCAGGACATACAAATTTGCTACAGTATGACATGAAACTGGTAGACTCAAACCCAATCTGTATGAGAGCCTATTCTATTCCGTTCGCGAAGGAGAAGGCATTGAAGGAAGAAATAGATTATTTGTGAAGGAGGGGATTATTTCACACAGTGAATCATCTTTTAGCTCCAGTGTCGTTTTGTTGAGAAAACCGTCTGGGGAACACAGACTGTGCATAGATTACAGGAAACTGAATGCTGTCACAGAAGGACAAGTGGATCCATTACCAGACACAAAACAGTTATTTGCCAGATTAAACAAGGCAAAATACTTTTCAAAGGTGGATCTTAGTAAAGGCTATTACCAGATTCCAGTGAAGCCTGAAGTGAGACCTTATTTAGCGTTTAGCACATCGGAAGGACATTATGAATTCAACATGCTACCATTCGGATTGAAAAATGCTCCGAGTGTATTTTCAAGGATGATGCGCAAATTGTTGGATCCCCTGAATAACCCATGTATCACGAATTTCATGGATGATATTCTCGTCGCCACAGAGACATTTGAAGAACACATTGACGCTCTAAAAATGTCCAAATGTCCGGTAGCTTGAAATCTCAAGAAGTCTCTGAATGGTTGTGACGTACGTCTAAGTATGACAAATGAATTTCCCTGACTCGATGGATTATAACAGAATATTGGCCTCTCATAACTTTAGAACCCCTGATCATCTGTTGTAACTTTAACCTGCATGCAGCATTTCCACGAGAATTTTACACGCTGGATCATTAATATGTAGCCTGCTATCTTCTGTGAACTTTTGAGATGGCATGGCCTTTGATGGGAGGTTAAATCACGCCCACGACCATCTCTGAGAATGATTTATAGCAATCTTTTCCTTAACGCCAGCCCAAAAGAGGACGTGGCCAGAGACTCACTCCTGTTTCTAGAGCAATTAACAGCAGTTCATTTTCTTACCTGGCTGTCACCCCGCCTGGTGGGAGTTGCCAAAGCTTCTCAGAACAGCGGTACCATCAAAGACAGGCTGATCTTCAGAATTCAACGTGGAGCGGTATACGATCTAAAGAAATCAGGGAACTCTCAGCTAACGTAGTTAGTTTCTCGAGAAATTTTCGCACCCTCATGCGAGCAGCCTGAGACGAAGAAGATCGGTAGACCGGGGAAAACGGAGGAAACACAGCGGTTAACACAACGGCGTTGTACCTCGGATTTTGCTATACTTCAAGAAAGGTGTGAAAATCCATCACGTCCCATTTAAGTTACATTCGAGATGTATAAATAAAGAACTCCGAAAACTGCATTTTATCGTTCGTTCTGACAGAATCCTAGTTTCCCTAGCATATAGCCTAGTCGGATTCCTGCTAGATTTCATCTACCTTCGTTGACTATTGGAGTGTATTCTTTCTGCGCAGACGGTAATTTATACATTAGCTTCGAGTGATCAGTGGTCTAGTTATTTCACTGGATTGTGGTGTAAATTTAACCTTATTAAATAAACCCATTTTCAAAGTACTAGTGCAAACTAAATGTTACATCTAAAAGTATTTCCTAATACAATTGACGCGTAAATTAATTTTGCAGACGTTAAAGGGAATTATAACTAGTAAATACAGTTTAGTTCTGTATAGATAGATGTGCTTTTAATTATTTTTAACTCAAGAGGAGTTTTCCTGTTTTGTTAATTGACGACGCTAATAAAGTAAATAGGCTAACTGTAATTTATCGCGTGTCAGATTATAATATGATTTGTAATGCATTTCTTGTTTTGATTATCTTTCATTCAGAACGATCATTCAACCTGCATCCCAGCAATTATTAATTATATACAGAGTTCTGCCAACTCAATTCGATAACTCCAGTAACATATGAACTTTTTTTAAAGCTAAACTTGTGGCGACCTGTAATCGGCCCCGCTCCTCTGAATTTAACTGAGAATAAAGCCACCCAAAGAAACACTTAAAATACTAGTTCATATAGTCCTTAAAGTAAACTGGAAGCAGAACATATTTTATTCACTGCCCTATTTGTGAAGAAGAACATAGATCTACCTGAACACTGTCTGTCAAGTATATTCAGTGGATTTTACCCACCCCCGAAGAAGAACTTACCTCAGTGTTTTTAACTTGTGACAGTACGGAAAAAGAAAGGTATCTCCATCAGCTGTGCCAATTTTAGGAACCACACCATACCTCACGCCAAGCCAAGTGCCTGTGCCATTCATTAGGAACTTTATCTAAACCAACAGTAGCCTTTACACTTCACCGTCTGGCGATTTTTTAGACTATTTGTTACCTCGTTAAATCTGGGGCCTGACACGAAAGAAATAAGAAGACCAGTCTATTATTCCACAGTATTAGCTGCTGTGGTAAATAATTCCTAGAGTGCCAGAATTCACCATTTTGGTAAGTCTGCGTGTGTGTCTGTGGGATGGCCAGCCCTAGTGTGTTTTTTTGAATGAAAGGAGATTTAATCTTTTCTTTACCCTTTTAATTAGTTCGACCTAGTATTAAGGTGCATTTTAACTCTATTTGTGCTCCTCTGACTGATCTGACTCGCAAGGGACTTCCAGATAAAATTAATTGGACTGCGCAATGTGAATTAGCTTTCCAAGAATTAAAGGAAAAACTCACTAGCAAACTTATTCTTAAATTGCCTGATTTGACACAGGACTTTGTGGTGAGAACAGATGCAAGTAATGTAGGCCTCGGGGCGGCCTTGTTGCAGAGGTCATCTTCACCTGATGGGGAACTGAACCCAGTCGCTTATGCAAGCCGTAAATTGAATAAAGCGGAACAAGGATATTCTACAAGCGAAAAGGAATGTTTAGCGTTATCTGGGCAATAAAGAAGTTTCAAATCTATCTGTATGGTAGGACTTTTGTGGTCCAGACGGATCATCAGCCCCTCGTATTCTTATCTCAGGCTAAGCATGAAAACGCAAGATTGTTGAGGTGGTCTTTATTGTTGCAACCTTATCAGTTTATTATCCAATACATCCCAGGGTCATTGAATGTCGGTGCAGATTTCCTCAGTCGGCACCCCTGTGATCAAAATTAGAGTAATGGTAGGCGTGAGGAGAGATTTTATCTATGTGTATCACTGGTTTTGGAACTTGCCGTAGTGCATGTTCTCAGGTGGGGACATGTGTGATGATGTCACCATGATACAACGTTAAAATATCTCCAAAATTAATGATGAAATGTAGGGTTAAAAATAATGCGTAAGATACTAGGAGACATGCTCGCCCATGCCAGCCTTTCCCACCGCCATTTAAAACTAACGAGTTAGAAGTGCAGACGAAACGTTTACCCTTTGTAGACGGGAGAGAACGGAGGACACAAAAAAGGAAAAATATGACTGAACACGTGTTTGAAGTTCGAACGGCAAAAAGACGCAAGTGGGAGTGAAAGGAGAAAAATTCACGTCCCCTAGTTGACATAAAGTAAGGAAATGGACAAGAAAAGGACATTAGCTCTTGATCGAGACAGTCATTTCTTGGACGTGTTTCGATACTTGGTCTTTATTTGAATGCCGCGGCAAAACACATGAGGGAAGGTTCTCGAACAAATTTCAAAAATTAAACTTGAGAAAAAATATGTTTTTTTCTTAATAATAGAGTTATGAAAATAAAACCTAGCTAGTTTGATAGCCCATCTTGAGCAGAGAAATAATATGCTTTCATTTATACAGACGGATAGATAATAAAGAAGATATTGACAAAAGACTGTATTGTTCATATCATACAAGCGAATGCACTGTTAACCCATGTCACTAAAAGTTACCAAAATCTTGGCCTTGAGCCTGAAAACGTAAAAATCGAGCTGTAATTAAAGAGAGGGAATGTGGTGGAGAATTGTAGCTAAAAATAACTTAGGCAGCAGATTCGTGTAGGAAATGCATGTAAAACCAAGTGTGTTTTTATGAAAAAACAAGTAGAGACAGACGGACTAACAGACCGTAATACATACTTGACTGAGATTTGACTGAAGTGACTTTTGGTTGTAGATTTGAAAATAAGGGGGGAAGTCGGCGATTGGTCAACGCATTTTATAGTAGCGGGATAGAGAGGTGAAAGTTTGCCATTCGACATAAGTCTGTTCAGAGACGCAGTTTGAATCCATGGTGGTGTTGATTCCATAAGAATATAACTATATAGTGGGACGCCATCCTACGGCCAGCAGCTCAGCTGAGTTTTGCTAGTAAATTTAACTGTGTTCTCAATTCTGAATTCTGGTAAGAATGAACAATATTTATTCTGTATATTTTAATAATTCGAGTGATTGATACTGCCATATTATAAAAATGATTACGACAAGTAAGTGTTCGCTCTAGATTCCCAGCCCTAGATCAGGGTCTAGAGACATACATACAAAGAAAATATATAGGCACGCCTAACTGAAACTATGAAAAAGGATCTAGTGTTGAGATCAGTGGAACATATCACCTATCTTATTTAATAGCAGGAAGCTATTGAACATATCTCAGATGTAATGTAGTCTTGGGGAACTAATACTATGTGAAACCAACTTGGTAAGATGTGCTGTGTGGTCAGAGAGATCTGACCCAGTCTATGTGGTGTTGTTGTTGTGTAGTGTTGTGTGCAGAAGTGGTTCAGGAAGTAGAGTTCTGACACATGACCAATACTTTTGGTTCAGAACTGTGAGTTTCTATTTGGCACCAAAGCGGTGTCAAATGCTGTAGTAATATATACAAGTGTGGACCAGAGCAGTCTATCATTGTGTCAGAGCAGCCGTATATTGCCCCCAGCACGGAGAGGTGGGGCCACAAGACTTTTGTACAGGATCGACGCAGGCGAGATAAGTCATATCTGGCCTGCTGGACTTTCACCAACGACATTTTCAACTAAATTATCCCTAATTCACCTTTAAATAAAGCCATGACATTGGGGAAATTAAACTATATATATTTATCCCTTAAGTCAACGAACAATGTTTGGCAGTCATAGACTGGGAGTGATTACACCATCCCAACAGCATATCTAGTAATAAGTTCTCCTGTGACTTTCTTAATATAATTATTATTAACCAGTCATTTGAAATAATTAAGTACACATTTTCCATTTTATTATGTCATATGATTTTGCATTCCATTTATGACTCCATAATATTTCTTATGTTCTGACCAACTAAACATTTGGTTCAGAACAAAATAAATTTATCAAAAGATTTAACTTTAAAAACTAAAATAGCCTGAGTTAGTTCAGTGTGTTATAAATTTTATTAATATTATTAGACTTCTTAAATATCTGTGTGTGTGTGTGTGTGTGTGTGTGTGTGTGTGTGTGTGTGTGTGTGTGTGTGTGTGTGTGTGTGTGTAATTTACCACAACACATTACATATCAGTACCCTAGATTTTTAACGTAGCCACATTCATTAGTAAAAAAAGATATGTGTGAGGTCGTAAGTGGTAGCAAGAAGGGCCTTCTGTAATTCACATCTACATTTATCTCAGGAGCCTTCACAGCTGACCTCATACATCACACTAGGTGACATCAACCATACAATACCATCAAAATCCACTACACTGACAGACGGAAGATGTACATATTGCATTTTTGGTTATTGTTCTCTTCGATGTTTATCAGTTAATCCTGAGTAAAGTGTTAACTATCCTAGTATTATTTAATTTTATTTCCCACGTACATGTCGATTACGCCTGTCAATTCTGTAGCACGACCGTGTTGTGAGGTGAATGTCTGACCTCGCTTAGCGAGGCTGTCCCGGTGTGTGTTACGCCGACCGCACCCCGCCTGTTCGTTAGCCAAGCGCGAGAGAGGAATTTGCCCAAGGCGGGTGGGGACACGGCGCATGTTTATTGAAGTGTATTTGTATGCGTTTTAGTGGAAGACAGAAGAGAGGGTGGATGTGTGTGCGTCTATTAGCGTCGATCGTTCTGGTCGAACAAAACCATGTAAATGTTTTTAAATGTCTTTATTTTCCCAGACCCTGGTCAGAAAAACAGAGAGCGGTCTGTGCAGCTATCTACGGGCTCAACCAGAGTCTACGGAGATTTATTATGCACAACGTTTCCACACACTGGTGCATGGCCTCTAGCATTTACTAGGCCTAATTTTTCTTTACTGACGGATTAACTGCCAAATTGCTACCGCTGGCGGCTTTTCGTGGAGTACATTACGGCCGCGCAGCGCATACAGCCTCGTCCACGAGCTGTTATAACTTGCCATTCATACATACAGGCAATATTGGTGTAACCCATTACCACCCGGTTGTTGGAGATAATACAACCACATAACCCAGAAAGAACCAGCTAGTGCCAGCCTCTGAAAGTTCTCACTTGAACTTACCACTAGATCATCGCATTCGGATAATATTCATGTATTGGAATTAACCTTTTTTTTCCAGTTCACCACCTTTTGTTCACTCGGAGTTACTGCAGTAACTGTGGAAGTTACATGTTACTATTTTCCCCTGGAGCTTACTTCATGGCAAAAGTGGATTACTAAGTCCAGCCGGACAGTGTTGCCCCACATAAGTTTCTTCTCAGTTTTGGATTTATCACCTAATAAGGCAAACACGGTCGTCTAATGTTATTGGACTGGGGACCCCTGTCCAGGTGACAGCAAGACTGTATTAGAACGTTTGTTTTTAAGTGCTGGAGTGGTTCGAGAGAACTTAGGTGTGTCCGTGTGAGCGTAGAAGGAAGTAGAGTGAGGTGGCCACAGTGTTTTTTTTTCTCTTGGGGATATTTTTATTTTTGGAGGTTCATTTTCTTTGCTGTGCATCCTTCCGACATTGTTTATTTTCAGTGAAGGTACACGGGGTTTACCGTGTTTTTATTTTGTTCGCATTTTGCTACGTTGGATGTTGTGCAGTTTTTTTTTAATGGTTAATAAAAACCCAGAAAACTTATTATTGTGCTGGTCAGAACGCCTTCCCGTTAAATGTCTTGTTGGTGTAGTAACTGTAATGTCCCTTACAGAATATTAAAGTCTTTTACAAACACTGGAGGGCGGGGCAAGATTGTCTTACTAAAAGTTCGTCACCAGGTAGGCTGAAGGAGTAGCACCACTACCCTCCAGAGGCATATCTTCTCCCAACTTTGCACCCGTGACTCTATTTTCTATCCATTCACACTTTTCCTTTAATAATCTGTCTGACCTCAGACATAATCTATCGTCCTACTTATAGATACCTGTGACAGGGATGAGTTCCATGGCTTACTTGCAAGCTCTGAGAGCAGCAAATATCAGTCAGAGAAATGAGTGTCAATGGAGAAATTTTAATGTGCCTACAAATATCATTAAGAGAAAACAGTGTCAGTCAATGAAGACATTTCAATGCACCTACAAATATCAGTCAGAGAAATCAGTGTCAGTGGAGAAATTTTTATGTGCCTACAAATATCATTAAGAGAAAAAAGTGTCAGCCAGTGGAGACCTTGTGCCTGCAAATATCAGTCAGAGAAAACAGTGTCAGGGGAAACATTTTAATGCGCCTGCAAATATCAGTCACATAAAACAGTGTCAATCAATCGAGAAATTAGCGTCAAAAATACGTAGAACAAATGTAATTAAAAAAAAAAAATTATTCACCCATTTCGTTATATAGAAATTTCTATGCCCATAGATTGTTCTTCTTTCTTCTTTCGAATGCCAAGGATATGAGTTTTTATTCTTTACCCTTGTGCAATCTGGGATGAGTTCCCGGGCTTACTTGCAAGCTCTGAGAGCTTCCCCAACTCAGCGGGCTCAACATCGGTGGAGTTCGTAAAACACAGCAAACACACTAATTAGCGGGTGACGCAGTGCCACGAGGTGGGTGGTTCTCTACCCTAGAGGGGATTTTGCCGAGATACAATGCCTCGCTACCCGAGCTGGGAGGGCCCGTCGCCGGGAATACCACACGCAGTCTTGCGTGGCAGCTTATGCCGTTAATATTAAGATCACAGATATGAGATAACCGATTCACTGTTTTAGCTCCAAACGTACTGCAAATCAGGTAAACCTACAGTAGATTGTTTGAACATTTTTCGTGGGCGGTCGATGTAGTATGTACCTTTAGAGAGGAAAAACATATATTAACGAGGAAAGAGATCTTAGTTGATTTCCAAAAGCCACTAATTTATTGGAAATTCTTAATGGTGGCTTAGTCATGAAGAAAAACAAACACAAGTACTCAATATAAATAGACTTATCGAAACAAAGTAAATAACATTCTAGCAGCTAGTATAGCATTGTTTGCAAGCGTAGTATTAGTGAGATAAACAATATATCCCCGAAACAGCGCTGATGTATGGATTTTTCCTTCACTTAAAAAAAAAAATGAAATAAAAAACTAAACATACTTTACACTAAAACCTGTTTTGAAGATTTATTTAAAAACCGACAGTTTTCAGCCGTTTTTTCCCCCCGCAAGCCAACAGAAGACCATTGTGTACCACCAGAAGACAATTAATGGTACGCTTGCACCAACGTTAAGAGTTGTCCTGATTTCACAGCGAGACTTAGTTTCACATCTCTCTTCTCTCTTGTCCAAAGCATCTGTCCATGTTCTTTCCTCGTTGAACTTAACATTTTAAACTCTCTCCATCTCCCTTCTCTGTGCGTGTGTGGTTCTTTTTCTACCCTCTTTCTTTTGCCTGGGAGATTTCAGAACGAGGACTGCAATGCAATTGGCTGTGCAAATGACTGGGAGATGGCAGTAGAACTATCTGGGTTAGCGGCATATCCAGAGAGTATCAGAAGATCTCGAAGACGGCCAGATATAGTGCTGCATTCCTCATCATCGCACCAGATTATAATGATTGAGCTGACCGTGCCATTTGAAACCAGATTGGACGAGCAACACTCGTTCAAAGTGGCCAAGTATAATGATCTGGCCGCAGACTTGAGACGCGATGGGTTCACTGTAAGGGTCATCGCTGTTGAGGTGGGTGCAAGAGGTCTCGCGGCTGCCTCAGTGTATGATCTACTGAAACTGTTGGGGTTGAGGGGACAGTCAAGAACAAGGGCACTTAAGAGGCTCAGCGAAACTGCGGAAAAGGCATCGTGCTGGCAGCGGAACAAACGCAACGGGCTATGGAACTCGAGACGGTAATTTGTTTTCAAAATAGGGGTTACTTTCACAGTTGCCTCCAGCTGGCAGGAAATAGGAGTGAATTTGAAAGCTGCAACCAAGGTGGAGTGGGTTCAATTCTCTGCACTAGACAACAGGAGGCTGACACTTGGGAGACATGACATAAGTGGGCCCGTCCCCTTTAGAGTGTAAAAGGGGCCGAAACACTTGATCGACGGGGGGGGGGGGGGAACCTCATCTGATGATCAGACTGCTTCCTGTTGTATCGCTCTGTATAGAGTTTCCTATCATATTAATTGGATTCCTAAGTGGGTATCTTACTCAAAGCCAGAGTCTAAACGTAGGCGAATTGGCAGCAGTAGTTCTCACTGGAATTTTCCGGAGTGACAACATAGCTTGTACTGGGATTTACCAGTGGCCAGGTGCTTCATTTGGGGGTTGTGTCATTTTCTTATTATTTTTTATGTATGTATCTTGGCTAGCTAGCTAGCTCTCTCTCCCTTCCTCCCTCCCTACCTACCTATAACCCACCCATCTATCTATCTGTCTGTCTGTCTATCTATCTTATCCATCCATCCATCCATCTCTCTTTTTCGCTCGCTCTGTGTGTCTGTATGTATGAGTGGGTGGGTGTTACATAAGTGAATGCCGTGTGAGTATTGAGTACTTACTTTTGAAGTTAAGAATGTTTTAATTTGTAAACACTTTAAGAACATTACTAATGCAAAACAGACATGTAAAATGGAAATGATACCCTTTTCTTTACCATGATGAAAAAATATTTCGTTCGTTCATTCATTCTCCGCTGTTTTTCGTTTGATGTTCCCTGACAAAGGCTGTGTGGTCGTAACGTAAGCAATATCTGTGTCCCTTGTCCTAGTGAAATGACCTGTTAGAAGTATACAACAATGTCCAAATAAAGATTATAGTCTACCTACCTCCTCTAAAACGTCTGCTATTTTGCTCAACGTTTCTTCTGGAAGACCTTTGAATGTTGGAACGCTGCAAACAAACAAAAAATACATTAAAAATAAATACAGGCAGGCAGGCAGGCAGGCAGGCAGGCAGGCAGGCAGGCAGGCAGGCAGGCAGGCAGGCAGGCAGGCAGGCAGGCAGGCAGGCAGGCAGGCAGGCAGGCAGGCAGGCAGGCAGACAGACAGACAGACAGACAGACAGACAGACAGACAGACAGACAGACAGACAGACAGACAGACAGACAGACAGACAGACAGACAGACAGACAGACAGACAGACAGACAGACAGATAGATAGATAGATAGATAGATAGATAGATAGATAGATAGATAGATAGATAGATAGATAGATAGATAGATAGGCAAGCAGGCAGCCAGCCAGCCAGGCAGACAGATGTCTCTTATAATGTCAGTTTATAGGCCAGTTTAGAAATATGTTTTTTTTTCTGTCAATAAAGGGGAAAAATATAAATAAAACACATTTGTCAAGTGACACTTTTTGCTCCTTCATGGCTGTTTGTGCCCTATACCAGAGCGCTCTTTTAGTTTCGGTGACCGGAATTCTGATACCGGGTATAAAATTTTGTGTGCACCGTAAAAGACTATTTAAGTTTTTGGCGGGGAAAATCAGCTGATGTGTGAGTGAAATCAGTAAAATATAATTCATTACACACTCGTTCTGGATAAACACAGCGCTAAAATTCTTTTGTGTACTATAACTTTGTTCTGTGTTCTATTTTTGATTGCATTTTTATTTCTTTGAAATTAGTTTTGACGGAGTTACAGACTTTTGAAAACAGCGTCATCATTTAAGGAAATTCATAAAATAAGTAATCTTTTTATTAATTTAATATCTAAAAATAGGCCCATTCGTTTGAGTTTATAATTATAAAGACTTCTCGAAGGGAAGCTAAAGATTATTTCCACATACTTTTTTTTTTGGTTTCATATCTTAAAAATGTGTGGTAGTCAGTTTTGTGAGTGTGGCATTACAAGAACAAGCATATTGTCACCAGATTTTATAGCATTTAAATCCCTGTAAACGCATTCCTGATACTCACAAATCTTAAATAAGGTAGTAAAAAAATAACTTTTTGTAAACACCATCTGTTTTTGCATTTTCATTCATTTATAATGATATTTAGCGACGTATATAAGCGTCAGAAAACATGTAAAGCTATAGATAGATTACTTCCACATAATTTGATCTATCTTTCAAGTCTTGTTAATCTTCTATTTATAATATGAATTTTTTTTTTTTAATTGTGTGTGAGATAAGGACTGTTCCATTGGTGTTCTTTGGTAGACAATCCTGTGCACACGACGGCTGCCAAAGAATTCTAAGTAACTGTTTGTATATCTTCTTTCATTCAAAGTTACAATGCAGGTAGTAAATTTAGAGAAACCAAATTCTAAATCTAATACCATCCTTTTATCAATGGCTAGAGTCAGAGATACATATGATAATTTAGAAATATTTATGAATGGCATGAAAGCTCAGATAGAGTCACTAAAATATTTAGAGTGGGATGGTAAACAAGTTGTTGTTTTCTTATTCGGGGATTATTTCCTTGTTTTGCTGGAGACACCACAGACATGGGTATATTCCTTGAGCTCCAGACAAACCAAACATTTCCATCAAAGACATCCAGATTGCATACAACTTGCAAACCAAGAAGTTTGGCCATGTTGATAAGAGATTACAATAGATATATGAAATATGGGAAAGGGAATAAAAGGCAAGTGGCACATTATCATAATTGTTTACACAAACCAATGTTAGAGATTGAAATTGAAAATGTAGCTCCTCCTTACCTTCATATTTTATTAGGCATTGTTTTGAAACACCAAAGACTTCTAGAACAGGTAGCTGATACAATAGACGCAAAGATATTTGAGAATTCGCAAGAGATACATGCAAACATTAGTACTTTTAAGAACTTGAAGAGATTTAGTAGGAACTGGAAATAGGCAGAAGAATTAGGAACTAAAATTGAATTTTTCAGGTAGGTATTGAACTTTGTGAGGATAAGGAGGAGACAGATAATTTTAAAGTTAGACTTGAAAATGCACAAGATGCGCTGGCCAAACTTCAGTTTCAAGATCTATGTACTAGGTCTGGTCCAGTTTGCTCACACTTGGACAAGGTACTAGCCAAACACAAAATCATACAACAGGCTTATAATAGCAGAGCATTTATAGGGAATCACTGCCACAGATATCTCACACAAAAAGTTTATAAAGATCTTACAAGAGCAATCATTACACAAACACTGAAAATTACAGACAAACAAGATATAACTAACATAGCTTTTATTGCCCAAGAACAATTCAACTCACTGAAAGAAGCATTTGAGAAAGTACACAACAAAATATCACACAGTAAACCAATTAGTAAAGAATCAATAACAGCATCGATAGAGACTTATATGTCTTTGTTCAGAAAGCTATTCCCCAGTAAGACAATTCATAAACAGCACATATTAGAAAAACATTGCGCAGACTGGATCAGAACTCATGATGTATGATTGAGATAATTGTTAGCTCTCATGTTTTGGGGACAATTGGGTGTGTTATTTTAAGGTTATAAATGTGGACATGCAATTTAAACTTTCAATAATTAATGTTTGACGCATGAAACCTAAACAAAACTTTGATATCCATTTTCTGCAGGTTTTCTACTTTTGATTTCTGTAATTTGTTATGCATGTTGATTGTGACCGTTTTAGTGTAAATTGAATTAGAAACAAACCATAACAAAATGTAAAAAAAAACGTAAATTTTACACTATTTCAGACTACTATATCTTCTGTTCTAATTGTGATAAAGTGTTTGTTCTTGTTCTAAAATTTACTCTAACATTTCTAGTCTAGCTTTACGCAAAATTAAAGCCGGTATTTATAATAATAAAGTAGCATAAAAGCAATTCAAACATGTTTTGGGGACAATTGGGTGTGTTATTTTAAGGTAATAAATGTGGACTTGCAATTTAAACTTTCAATAATTAATGTTTGACGCATGAAACCAAAACAAAACTTTGATATCCATTTTCTGCAGGTTTTCTACTTTTGATTTCTGTAATTTGTTATGCATGTTGATTGTGACCGTTTTAGTGTAAATTGAATTAGAAACAAACCATAACAAAATGTAAAAAAAAACCCTAAATTTTACACTATTTCCGACTATTATATCTTCTGTTCTAATTGTGATAAAATGTTTGTTCTTGTTCTAAAATTTACTCTAACATTTCTAGTCTAGCTTTACGCAAAATTAAAGCCGGTATTTATAATAATAAAGTAGCATAAAAGCAATTCAAACATGTTTTGGGGACAATTGGGTGTGTTATTTTAAGGTAATAAATGTGGACTTGCAATTTAAACTTTCAATAATTAATGTTTGACGCATGAAACTAAAACAAATCTTTGATATCCATTTTCTGCAGGTTTTCTACTTTTGATTTCTGTAATTTGTTATGCATGTTGATTGTGACCGATTTAGTGAAAATTGTATATAAACAAACCATAACAAAATATTTAAAAAACGTAAATTTTACACTATTTCAGACTATTATATCTTCTGTTCTAATTGCGATAAAATGTTTGTTCTTGTTCTAAAATTTACTCTAACATTTCTAGTCTAGCTTTACGCAAAATTAAAGCCGGTATTTATAATAATAAAGTAGCCTAAAAGCATTAATTAAGCCCTATCAAAAGTAAACATCGCCACATGTTTTTCCCATTAGGAAGCTGACCACGTGACCTCTGTCAAGTGGGCTATAAATAGCGCGGTCGGGGAAAAAGGGGAAATAACTAAAAGATCGCTGGCAAACAGCCGTGCCTTGTTTTTATCATAAATTTCATTTATATCCAGTGGATACAAGAGAGGGTTTAACAATTTAAAATTATGCGGTGACTTTTCAATCATCCTGTATAAATGGTCTGTGTAACATAACCTAAAAGTAAGTGGAGCTTTCATTGCATTAGGAAACATGTAGAGCAAGAAACATCGTGGAGATCAAGAAACATCATGGAGATCAAGAAACATCACTGAGATCAAGAAACATCATGGAGATCGAGAAACATCACTGAGATCAAGAAACATCATGGAGATCGAGAAACGTCATGGAGATCAAGAAACATCGTGAAGATCCAGAAGCATCATTGAGATCAGCAAAACATCGTGGAGATCAAGAAACATCATGGAGATCAAGAAACATCATGGAGATCCAGAAACATGTAGATCAAGAAACATCATGGAGATCAAGAAACATGTAGATCAAGAAACATCATGGAGATCAAGAAACATCATGGAGATAAAGAAACATTATGGAGATCAAGAAACATCATGGAGATCCAGAAACATGTAGATCAAGAAACATCATGGAGATCAAGAAACATCATGGAGATCCAGAAACATGTAGATCAAGAAACATCATGGAGATCCAGAAACATGTAGATCAAGAAACATCATGGAGATCAAGAAACATCATGGAGATAAAGAAACATCATGGAGATCAAGAAACATCATAGAGATCCAGAAACATGCAGATCAAGAAACATCATGGAGATCAAGAAACATCATGGAGATAAAGAAACATCATGGAGATAAAGAAACATCATGAGATAAAGAAACATCATAGAGATCAAGAAACATCATGGAGATCCAGAAACATCATGTAAATCAAGAAACATCATGGAGATCAAAAAATAAAAATTGTCAAAAGTCCGTCCTATTGTATGGCTCTGAAACATGGAGAACAACAGTAACCAAAAAGCTACATACATTAATCAATGGATACTTGCTTAGAATAGAAGGATTAAAATGGTATGACAAAGTCACCAATGTGGAACTGATGACAAGAACCAGACCAATGCTAGTGGAACAAGAGATGAGAAGAAGACGCTGGCGATGGATAGGACAAATACTGAGGAAACTTTTTGACAGCATAACAAGACAATCCTTGTTCTGGGATCCCCTGGGTGAGAAAGACAGAGGTAGACCAAACAGTACGTGAAGAGAAGAGCTGGAGACAGAGGAGAATATGATGAGGTAGACATAAAAAGTACATGAGCTGATGAACATGCAACAGGAGAAATTGGCATGTGTTTGTTGAAAGCCTATGCTCCTTGGGAAGCTAAATGGTAAATAGGTATTGTAACATAATCTATAGCAGCATCCACCACTCTGGACGTCTTACCTTCTGAGAAAATCCATGTGTTCCGTGAGACGTAAGAGGCCTGTCCTCATCATGATACTCTGGAAACACTGCCTGTCTATGGCCCACAGGCGACAATTGGTCAATGCTGAAAAGGCAACAACAGCAGAGATGCATTAACAGTAGTATCGTTGTGTGGCAAACGATAATATATACGCACCAATGCATTAAAAATGTGCGGTAACAACAACTTAGATATATCTACAATAATATCACAGCAACTGTACCTAGTATAATATCAATATGGAGCAATAACAAGAATCTACAAACGCTAATATCCCTATGAGGAAACACCATACATGTATATCCATTAATATCGACCTGCGTCTACATAACGAATGTACATTCATTAATATAATTATTTGGCTACAACATGGTTGTACATTCTTTAATATCACTATGTGACTATAACATGTATGTACATTCATTAATATTACTATGTGGTTATAACATGTATTCACATTAATTAATATCACTATATGGCTATAACAGGTACGTACGTTCATTAATATTACTACGTGACTATATCATGTGTGTACGTTCATTAATATTACCATGTGGCTATAACATGTATGTACGTTCATTAATATTACTATGTGACTATAACATGTATGTACGTTCATTAATATTACTGTGTGACTATAACATGTATGTACGTTCATTAATATTACTATGTGACTATATCATGTATGTACGTTCAATAATATTACTATGTGGTTATAACATGTATGTACGTTCATTAATATTACTGTGTGACTATACCATGTATATACGTTCATTAATATTACTATGTGACTATAACAAGAGTGTATGTTCTTTAATATTACTATGTGACTATAACATGTATGTACGTTCATTAATATTACTGTGACAGGGACTAGGTGTGGTTGAGACGAACTTATGTTGACGTGGCTACCTCACACCCAAGACCCATGCACTAAGAAAATTTTTATTAAGGATCGTTTGACATGGGTTGCAATTATTGGTGGTTTGCAACCCTCTCAGCAGCAGGCGTAGAAATTCAAGCAACACAAAGCCTTATATAGAAAAACATTTAATTCTACCGAACACCCAGACAGTGTTCGTGGATGTTGTGTCCAAGGCAACTTGACTTAAACTCTGGTTCGGCGACTTCTCTCCTGGCGTGTTGCAATTGAAATGACATAGAAGATTGAAATTCTAAGCTTTGCGCGTTTAACATCCAGGCGTTTAGCATACCTCTGATTGGCTGTTGTTAAGCAGACGTGACCAATGTTCTATTTTTAGATCATGACGAAGATGGCACTGAGGAAAATGCCGCAGCACGAAGGATAAAATGACGAAAATGGCGCTGTCACATTACTATGAGGCTATAACATGTATTTACGTTCATTAATATTACTATGTAACTATAACATGTATGTACGTTCATTAATATTACTATGTGGCTATAACATGTATGTACGTTCATTAATATTACTATGTGACTATAATATGTGTGTACGTTCATTAATATTACTATTTAACTATAACATGTATGTACGTTCATTAATATTACTATGTGGCTATAATATGTATGTACGTTCATTAATATTACTATGTAACTATAACATTTATGTAAGTTCATTATTAGTACCATGTGACTATAGCATGTATGTACGTTCGCTAATTTTACTATGTAACAATAACATGTAAGTACGTTCATTAATATTACTACGTGGCTATAACATGTATGTACGTTCATTAACATTACTATGTGACTATGTCACAGAATGACTTGAAACTTTTCATTTCTTGTGCCATCACGTAATTCATGTTGTGCTCTTCGCGTTCTTTTTTACCTCAGACAATATTTAGTTTTTCGAGTCACTGTTTACACTTCTTCCTGTAATAATTCGTCATGTCTGTTTACCTATCATCATTGCTGAGAGAGTAGACAGGTGATGTAATATTTACCGACAGCCATTTTGGTAAAATTCTCGTGTACCAGACATCGGCGCACCGGATTAACAGGTAGAACGCTCCGGGAGTTGCTTATCGCTGATTTGGCTATTGTGATTTCCTAATTTCTCTCGTTAAGAGAACACAACCCAGCTGGTCACAGGATAAATGTTTGTTTGCACAGGTACAGGTGGTGACATATTGTAGACTCGCACCTGAAAGATGGAATGTTGTAATAGCTTCCGGGAAGATATGATCAGTAATAAATTCAGGAAGTTGTGAGTTGTAAATGTGATAATCCTAGACGAAAAATCACACTACCTTATATGGAGAGTGACCGTTTGAATTTCACAAACGTATGAGTCACACAGAAAAATTCCACGAGGAAAGTTATCATAACACGCATTATTGAATACAATTGGCTGGGCAATTCTAGATGTTATAAAAAACACTTATGATTGGAGCCTGGTCAGATAGTAACAACCACGTGCGTGGGACAAAACCTGCAATAATCTGACCCTTTCGCCAGTTTAGAGCACTGTGAAATTCACCTCGTCAAGAATACAACCAGCTAGCCAGAGTAAATAATAGGATCAGAATTCCATTTATCGGACCGGACCTTGTTTGAGCATCTTGTCGACTTATATCCCAGGAAAAAACTCTACCTATATTAACACGGAAAGCCGGAACCCTGGGAATCTGAAACACAAAATCAGAGTGGGAGCCTAGTGTAAAGTAATACCCCAGACCGCGTGTAAGAGGAATCTTAAACAAGTTGCCTTAACTATTTCTCATAGCCAGGAGTCAGTTTTCTTAAAGAGATTTTAGGTCGGTGGTACCAGTTGAGGGTACTATCTCTGGAACAAAGTGTGTGGTATAAGTGGTCTGCTGTCAACGCTAGACCCCATCATCACACGGGTCTTGAAGGCGCTGGACCAGCCTCGTGATTACTCCCTCATATTTCTTGGAACGTGTCACAACCTCCAGACTTGACCAGTGACGTTAGTGAACCAGCCCATAACCTGCAAAGAGCCAAACATCGGCTGGAGCAGAAACCAAAAACTTACTGGCAGCTAAGTACAAACTTAAAAGCTGCCAAGTGAACTTTCAGACTATTTCCTCAATATCCATAACATAACTCTGTGATGATAACCTATTTTTTAAAGGAATTATTCATTTTACACTGTTAAATATAATTGATTATTAAATTTTTTATTTGTATATATACCAATTTACGGTTGATTTAATCCTTTTGAGTGTACTGCACCCGTATGTCTCATACACCTTAAATAAGATTTCACTGAATTAAATTAGTTGGGGGCTTGAACGAGGTAAATCATACAATATATCTCTTTACAAAAGTTGTCGGGCAGATAATAAGTTAACTATGCTAAGACACATTCAGCATTGTTCTTGATTTTTGAATATCTTATGAAAACGCCCTCAAGGTGAAAGCATCATCATCTTTCTATCTGCATCTCTGCCAAGTGCAATCTTGTGCGAAGATAGATATCTTTGAAGACCTACATTAGATACTCTATGTTTTGGTCATTGCTGGACCATCACTGTAGAGCAAAGGGGAGGCAACCCGTGAAGACTATAACATGTGTGCATGTTCATTAATATTACTATGTGGCTATAACATGTATGTACGTTCATTAATATTACTATGCAACTATAACATGTATGTACGTTCATTAATATTACTATGTAACTATAACATGTCTGTATAAGTTCATTAATATTATTATGTGGCAATAACATGTATGTACATTCATTAATATTACTATGTGACTATAACACGCATGTACGTTCATTAATATTTCTATGTGACTATAACATGTATGTACTTTCATTAATATTTCTATGTGACTATAACATGTATGTACTTTCATTAATATTTCTATGTGACTATAACATGTATGTACTTTCATTAATATTACTCTGCGGCCAAACTTTCGGATGAGGCCCGAACCATTTCACCATCTACTATAAATCTCAGACCTAAGGGTCTTTTATATTTGGTCATGCGCCCTAATATAACCGACTAGGTTGAACGGGACGCGCCTCGCCAAAACGAGGCAAAACTTTATTTTTTTTTAAATAAAAAAAATAAAAATTTCACCATCTTTAGGAAGAGGAGTAAACAATATTTAAATTCCAAGAAAGGCATGGGGGGTCATGTACTTTTGGACAGGGCGAGGTCTCCCCTAAGAGGTATTGTCCGGGCACAATGGCCGCGTTGGTTCCCCTCTCATCGGTATGTATGTATCTATAACATGGATGCACATTCATGTATATCCTGTATGACTAAGATATGGACGTACAATCATCACTGTTTGGTTATAACAGTGATGCTTCATTAATATCTTGAAGTATGGATGCGAGTCATGGGCAATGACTACAACCCATAAAAGCCAGATCCAAACCTCAGAAATGAGGTATCTGAGGAAAATGATTGAAGTAACAAGAAGAGGCATGGTCCGCAACCAGACAATACGTCATGGCCTAAAAACCCAACCCCTGCAGACCCAAGTAGAACAGTCCCAACTAAGATGGTTTGGCCATGTCTGCAGAATGGGAGAAGATCGGCTACCACGACAAGCCCAGGAAACTAAGAGCCCGGGATCAAGACCTCCAAGATGACCCAGAGTCCGCTTGGAGGACAACATTAGATAATATTTGAAGGACCGTGGACTAGAATGGAACCAGGCCAGAAGGAAGACAGTCGATAGGATAGTATGGCGCTCTCTCTTCCAAACCTCTATACCTCATTGTAGAAGAGGAACGACTAAGTAAGTAAGTAAGCTTCCTTAATATCACTTGTAATGTTGCTGAAACTGATGCTTCTATGTTTCCAATCTAATAGTAGGGCAAAGCAGCAACGTGCAGTCACAGTCAGTAATGTCACTGTGGCCCTACAACCTACATAGTACATTGATTAATACGATTGTGTGATAACAACATGGCTGTACCCTCATTAATATCACGACAGGACATTTAAAAAAATTAATGTACTCTCATTAATATCATGACTGGAAAATATATCGGATTAGGTTTCCCACAAAGCATAAACTAAACTACACAAAGAACCAGTCTGTTTCTATCCTGATGTAAGCGAAACAAGTGGATCTTCTTTAGAAAAACTAAGCTGTCTAAAGATCTTAATAAAATCATGTATGTTTTCAAGTTTCAGAGTGCAGCCTACATGTTATTTTAAGCGGCGAGGAAGTCAAACTAAATGCTATTTTACCTAATGTTATCTTCACGTCAGGAAAAAAACCTGTATGTTATTTTAAACGGCATAGTCAAAGTAAATTATATTTTATGTAATGTTATCATCACGTCATTAAAAAAAACGTTTATTTTAAACGGCACAGTCAAGCTAAATTATATTTTAACTAATGTTATAATCGCGTCATAAAAATAAAAACTGTGTTATTTTAAACGGCATAGTCAAACTAAATGATATTTTACGTAATGTTATCTTCACGTGTTTCTATCCCACGCAGTTGACCACTGCAGTGAATTTTTGAAAGCTAGCTCGCGAGTTTTCAGTTGGAACGCGGATAAAGTACTTCTATATCCTGGCAGGTTCTACCAAGCTTAACAGGTCTGCGTGGGTAGGGGTCAGATAAAAGCTGGTACCCTGGTCCTCTAGGTTGGGGGTTTTAGCACAGGGCCGACACCCCGGTCTATGTAAAAAATCACACACGTTACGGAAACAGCAACAAATGAACAAGCTTTGCTGAGTGGTGAACATCCGGAGTCTGATGCTCATATGACTACCAGTGGTGAAAGCTGAAAGGGCCATGCTATGGACTCCAGAAGGAAGTGAAAGCACGGACGGCACTGTCTATGTAAAAAAATCACACACGTTACGGAAACAGCAACAAATGAACAAGCTTTGCTGATGGATGAACATCCGGAGTCTGATGCTCATATGACTACCACTGGTGAAAGCTGAAAGGGCCATGCTATGGACTCCAGAAGGAAAGTGAAAGCAAGGACAGCGAAAAGCCACCTGGTGGGGAACCGTGGAGGCAGAGATGAACCAGAGTTGGGGCACCACACGAAGGACGCCTGTCAACCGAGCACAGTGGAGACAGTTTGTTGCTGTCCTACAACATACCACCAGGCGTGATGGTCACTGATTGCTTTGTCAGTCAGCGGCCAAGGACCAAAGAAGATTCCTGGGGAATCGCACTTTTAAATGTTGTCAGGAGAGCGCAAGTCCGAAATTTCTCTAGCTTTAAAATTCTTTCTCTTTTCCCTCGCTTCACCCAGAGATCTATCAAATCATTCCGTATGATCTACCAGCAGATCGGGATTTGCCTTATGCCAGCGTGCTTCATATGTCTGCTGAGTTTAACAACCTATTATATCACCTGGTAATAAAACGTAAGTGTGATACTAAAGTCTTGTATAACCAGCAACAACTCATTGTTTCATCTGGTTAATAAAACGTAAGTGTGATACTAAAGTCTTGTATAACCAGCAACAACTCATTATATTATCTGGTAATGAAACATTAGTGAGAAACTAACGTCTTCTAAATGTGGGGAAAAAACACACAACGTACAAATATATTCTTACCTTTGACTGTTGCCGTACGGGTACAGTTGTAGAGGATAGCTAGCTCTCCAAATACTTTGCCTGGTCCCATGTTGGTCAGCCATTGTCCCTCTTTCGTCACTTCAACTTTCCCCTCTGTGGAAACAATAGTTACCATAACTACCAGTGTATACGTCATAATTACATTGGTTATCCCATCTTTTCCCGGTGACTTCTTTTTCTTTAGTGACTTTATTGCTTCTTCCATTTCTACCATTGTCAGCAATAAGGTATTTTATGGTTTGGGTAGCTTTGGAAAAGGCGTTTGATAAAGTGTAGATAGAGGAACTGAAAGTCAAGCGTGTGTGTGGCAGAGTGTACAAATGGGTTAGTCAGCACCTTCAGAATAGAACCGCCAGAGTACAGAAACAATTACAGACTAGTAAGAAGTTTATATTCGAGCAAGGGGTCCCTGAAGGTGGAGTCCTGTCCCCTACACTGTTCCTTGCATTCATAAATGACATAATAGAAAACATTCCAAGAAGAACACGCAATGTCTCCTTTGCTAATGACTTGGCTTTGTGGATCTCTAAAGAGTGTTTCACGGCCGCAAAAATTCGGACGCAGCAAGCACTAACATCACTGGAAGAGTGAGCCAAAACATGGCTAATGAAGATAAATGAAGGCAAATCCAACTTACACTGTGTTCTCCCTCTCGAATAAGCCACAAAGTTCCAAACTAGTGTTAAATCTACATCTGGATGAAAATCCAAACTTTCAAGGCAAAACAGAGGTTGAAAGAATAAATTAATATGAAACAAATATAAAGGTATGTTATCAGGCACTCGCAGGAAATAAAGAAGTAGAACACCAGACAACAGAAAAACAACAGACATGAGTGGCTTACCCAGGATTTGAACACTGGACCTTCCGTGCGACAACCCCGCCTAGCCATGCAAGCGAATCACACTATCCGCTCTGCCATCTACGCATCATCAAAAAATGATGTTTCAATGGCAGGTCAATAGTGCGAACCACAATACACGACACCAGAAGTCCTCCATGGGCAGTTCAGCCTATTAATGACGCAATCACTTCTGTTGTATTTCTATCAAACAGTATAGGCCGAATCCAACAAGACCCTTAGGACCTTAATACTGTGTCCAGTAAATGATAGTAGACTAGAACAGTGAGAACAGGATAGTGGGTAGGTTTGGTATTGTACAAACATTTATTACAAATAAGGGAGGGAAACCTGAGGCCTGTAAACAGTAAATTAATATGAAACAAATATAAAGGTATGTTATCAGGCACTCGCAGGAAATAAAGAAGTAGAACACCAGACAACAGAAAAACAACAGACATGAGTGGCTTACCCAGGATTTGAACACTGGACCTTCCGTGCGACAACCCCGCCTAGCCATGCAAGCGAATCACACTATCCGCTCTGCCATCTACGCATCATCAAAAAATGATGTTTCAATGGCAGGTCAATAGTGCGAACCACAATACACGACACCAGAAGTCCTCCATGGGCAGTTCAGCCTATTAATGACGCAATCACTTCTGTTGTATTTCTATCAAACAGTATAGGCCGAATCCAACAAGACCCTTAGGACCTTAATACTGTGTCCAGTAAATGATAGTAGACTAGAACAGTGAGAACAGGATAGTGGGTAGGTTTGGTATTGTACAAACATTTATTACAAATAAGGGAGGGAAACCTGAGGCCTGTAAACAGTAAATTAATATGAAACAAATATAAAGGTATGTTATCAGGCACTCGCAGGAAATAAAGAAGTAGAACACCAGACAACAGAAAAACAACAGACATGAGTGGCTTACCCAGGATTTGAACACTGGACCTTCCGTGCGACAACCCCGCCTAGCCATGCAAGCGAATCACACTATCCGCTCTGCCATCTACGCATCATCAAAAAATGATGTTTCAATGGCAGGTCAATAGTGCGAACCACAATACACGACACCAGAAGTCCTCCATGGGCAGTTCAGCCTATTAATGACGCAATCACTTCTGTTGTATTTCTATCAAACAGTATAGGCCGAATCCAACAAGACCCTTAGGACCTTAATACTGTGTCCAGTAAATGATAGTAGACTAGAACAGTGAGAACAGGATAGTGGGTAGGTTTGGTATTGTACAAACATTTATTACAAATAAGGGAGGGAAACCTGAGGCCTGTAAACAGTAAATTAATATGAAACAAATATAAAGGTATGTTATCAGGCACTCGCAGGAAATAAAGAAGTAGAACACCAGACAACAGAAAAACAACAGACATGAGTGGCTTACCCAGGATTTGAACACTGGACCTTCCGTGCGACAACCCCGCCTAGCCATGCAAGCGAATCACACTATCCGCTCTGCCATCTACGCATCATCAAAAAATGATGTTTCAATGGCAGGTCAATAGTGCGAACCACAATACACGACACCAGAAGTCCTCCATGGGCAGTTCAGCCTATTAATGACGCAATCACTTCTGTTGTATTTCTATCAAACAGTATAGGCCGAATCCAACAAGACCCTTAGGACCTTAATACTGTGTCCAGTAAATGATAGTAGACTAGAACAGTGAGAACAGGATAGTGGGTAGGTTTGGTATTACTAGTCTACTATCATTTACTGGACACAGTATTAAGGTCCTAAGGGTCTTGTTGGATTCGGCCTATACTGTTTGATAGAAATACAACAGAAGTGATTGCGTCATTAATAGGCTGAACTGCCCATGGAGGACTTCTGGTGTCGTGTATTGTGGTTCGCACTATTGACCTGCCATTGAAACATCATTTTTTGATGATGCGTAGATGGCAGAGCGGATAGTGTGATTCGCTTGCATGGCTAGGCGGGGTTGTCGCACGGAAGGTCCAGTGTTCAAATCCTGGGTAAGCCACTCATGTCTGTTGTTTTTCTGTTGTCTGGTGTTCTACTTCTTTATTTCCTGCGAGTGCCTGATAACATACCTTTATATTTGTTTCATATTAATTTACTGTTTACAGGCCTCAGGTTTCCCTCCCTTATTTGTAATAAATGTTTGTACAATACCAAACCTACCCACTATCCTGTTCTCACTGTTCTAGTCTACTATCATTTACTGGACACAGTATTAAGGTCCTAAGGGTCTTGTTGGATTCGGCCTATACTGTTTGATAGAAATACAACAGAAGTGATTGCGTCATTAATAGGCTGAACTGCCCATGGAGGACTTCTGGTGTCGTGTATTGTGGTTCGCACTATTGACCTGCCATTGAAACATCATTTTTTGATGATGCGTAGATGGCAGAGCAGATAGTGTGATTCGCTTGCATGGCTAGGCGGGGTTGTCGCACGGAAGGTCCAGTGTTCAAATCCTGGGTAAGCCACTCATGTCTGTTGTTTTTCTGTTGTCTGGTGTTCTACTTCTTTATTTCCTGCGAGTGCCTGATAACATACCTTTATATTTTTTTCATATTAATTTACTGTTTACAGGCCTCAGGTTTCCCTCCCTTATTTGTAATAAATGTTTGTACAATACCAAACCTACCCACTATCCTGTTCTCACTGTTCTAGTCTACTATCATTTACTGGACACAGTATTAAGGTCCTAAGGGTCTTGTTGGATTCGGCCTATACTGTTTGATAGAAATACAACAGAAGTGATTGCGTCATTAATAGGCTGAACTGCCCATGGAGGACTTCTGGTGTCGTGTATTGTGGTTCGCACTATTGACCTGCCATTGAAACATCATTTTTTGATGATGCGTAGATGGCAGAGCGGATAGTGTGATTCGCTTGCATGGCTAGGCGGGGTTGTCGCACGGAAGGTCCAGTGTTCAAATCCTGGGTAAGCCACTCATGTCTGTTGTTTTTCTGTTGTCTGGTGTTCTACTTCTTTATTTCCTGCGAGTGCCTGATAACATACCTTTATATTTGTTTCATATTAATTTACTGTTTACAGGCCTCAGGTTTCCCTCCCTTATTTGTAATAAAAGAGGTTGAAAGAAACCGAATACGGGCAAGGCAAAGAATGGCAGTCATTAAAAAAACTTACTGGAACAGCTTGGGAAGCATATGAGAGAGTGCTAAAAACACTATACACAGGGCAAGTGAGACCAGTCCTTGAATATGGCGTTGCAGCATGGGTAACAGCTGCTAAGTCAAACTTCGATAAAAGCAATAGACTCCTAAACCAAGCAATGAGAATCAGAACGGGAGGTATGAAGTCAACACATATAAAAGAACTCAAAAAGATTACATATCGCCAGTCAATGGATAACAGAAGAGATAACAAAGCCCAGCAACAAGCTGAGAAATTCAAGAGACTAACAGACCATCCATTGTACCATAGAATAGATGCTCTTGGTACGGAAAGACTCAAGCGAGGCAACATTGTAGAATCAACCACAACAAAGATGAGAGCAGATCCTATAAATGCGGTATCAACAATTAAACCCATCTTCGCCACAAACAAAGCTCCCAGTTTGAAAACAACATCGCTTTCCTGAAATCATAGGAAACATTCCAGGCTTTGAGAGAAAGAAGAGCCAGACTGCAACAGACAGAAAAGCCATAACGACAAAATACAGAGAGAAATATTACCCTAGCAACACATTGACCCATGGATACAAAGATGGATCATCAACCCATTGACCCATGCATACACAGATGAATCATCAACACATTGACCCATGCATACACAGATGAATCATCAACAAATTCAACAGAAGATGGAGGTGGTGGAGTGCTTCTGCGTTTAAGAACTGGTACACACAAAAATATGTCAGTGGCACCAGGAAAATTCTCAAGTAATTTCAGAGATAAAGGCATTGAAAAAAACTGCAGCAGAGGTTCTAATGGCAGAGGAAAGCACAGAGAGACGAGTTGCTTTCTTCACAGACGCATTGTCAGTAATTGCAACGCCGAGGAGCCAGAAAAATGCAGACCTGGATGACCTAAGAGTTGTGCTCCACAAACTATGTCAACTATTCATCAAAAGGGGTGTGATACAATGAATGACATCTCATTGTAGCATCCCCGGCAATGAAGAGTCTGACAGTCTTGGCAACGGAAGGTGGAAAGCAACCTTAACTGGCTCTTGAATTAGGGAAGGCACATGCAGAAAGGAATCAATCCAGTCACCCCACACACCTCATAAAACTGGACCTAGTATAGTGAAGCCTTTAACACTTCGCTCCCTACGATAGTATGTGGCTATGGGACTACCTTTACGCTTGTATTGAGCGTCGATTCAGACTGCCTATAGCCAGAGGCGTCACTAGTGGGGTGCAGGGGGTGCGGACCGCACCGGGTGACACCATCAGAGGGGGTAACACCAAAATGACTGTCTATAAAATGTGTGTGCAGTGTTTCAGCTGAAATTTGTTATATTTTATAAAAAAATACCCATGTAGTTAGTTATAACCACTGTGATAAACGAGCGCAAAGGCCTTATTGCTCTAACTTTTCCTACATCTCTCGTATTGTATTTTCTCCGACATTTGCTCTTTCATCCCACATTTGCTATTCCACATTTGATATTTCATCGCTGTGATTACTCGCAACCGGTATCTAGAGAACCACATTTGTTCTTTCATCGGGGGAAATAAAGTCCTTTGACTGAGTCCCCATACCTGACATTATCGTTTGAAGCCCACATTGCATCGTGATAAATCTGGTGAAAATACATCTGGTCATCCCAATCAGACATCTGGGCATGCTGTAATTTCTGTGGACCATTGTTATCTTTGCGGCTAGCGACGGGTCACCACATTGGACGCCCAGATTGGCCAGGTGAAAACGTCTCATGCTGTAATGGTGTTATCTTTGGTCGGCCGCTGTTCAGACAAGCGTTGGGTTACCACATTGGACGCCCAGCTTGGCCAGGTGAACAATAAACAATCAGAGAGTAAGGTGACAGCAATTTGACAGCACTTTTGCATTAGCCCACCAATTATCTCCACACCTGTTTGTCAAACCACACCCACGTTTGGACTGACAGGGGACAAGAGCGATCCTGTGAATGAGTGACCAGAGGGGCTATTAAGGATTGGTTGGTATGGGCGGAGCTGGATGTCGGATCCAAGAAACCCACATTGGACTTCCAGAAATATAATCTACCGCGTAGCTTGCTAGAAGAAGGAGTCCAGTTTTTACATTGTGAGGAAGAAATTAAACCCAAAACGCCTAGCCTAAATACACGTGTTTATTCAGAGTGGAAAATAATCCAGTTCTGTGTTGAATTGTGTTCTTAAAGGATTTTGCGAAGGGAAAAGAAGGTTAGTAGATCTTATATGCACAGTGGGCTGATCACCTGCTTGCCAACCAATCTGATTACGGAAACAATGATAGATTGTTTGGTCTGTTTTTGTTCCACAAAGACGCCACTAGGCGTGGTGGAAACAGCGATAGATTGATCAATTTGTTGTTGCCCTAAGACGCCACTAGGCGTACTGGCCACATACTGCTTTGCCGGTTGATGGCTAAGGATGGAAGAAGAAGAAGATCTTATATAGATTAATACATTTTATTATTCTTTGTTTATTTTAACCTCACAGCTAAAGGGGCGAAAGATAGAGTTTCAATTAATTCTTTTTATAACTGATTAATAAAATCAGAAGATTTTCCTAGAAGATGATAGGATGATAGGAGGTAATTATTAGTTCATACTTCACCTTCATCATCATCACAGTCTCCCATGCGCACACACTCTCATGCACAAGATATTTAACATCATTAGAATTGAACTCAGAGAGAGATCAATAATGAGCAGTAGTATAAATGAAAGTCAACCAGTGATGTTAAATGTGAAAAACTTACGAAGACTTTTGTGTCTTCAGTTCATCAGAAGTCTGAGTCTACACGCAACGTGTCTGACGTCTAACCAGAAATAAGTTATCAAAAACGGACATTTGGCTAGCAGAATTCGCCATAGGACATCTTTCATTCCTCAATTAAAAAGGAATATTGTCTCACCCACAAGTCAGAAGGTGGACGCAGCATTTTTCGTCACCATATACTGCTTGCTCACAAAGTTAAACACAGAGTTATCACAAGTTCAATACAGAGTTATCACAAGTTCAAATCACTCGAAAGATCATTATTATCTGAAGTCAAGCAAAAGAGCTCAAAAGAGGAATCGCATATTTATACCAAGTGCAACACACTCTTAAGCGCATTCTATGAAGCAGACTCTATATATTTTATGAATCACGACTACATACGCAAGGTTATGAGTTTACATATCACTAACATTTCGTGAAAATATCCAGTCTGGCCAGTACCCTCGGGAGATTAGACAACAGACCTTTTGTTCATATGACAGATATTAACTGTTGATCAACACTACTGAGATATACTCAAACAGTGAAGGAATATACATAAATATCTCGTCAGCGTTCTCAGTACGACAACAGTTTTCATCAGAACATCCTCGGCTTAGAGATACCCCACTCGACATAACGTATGACAACTTGGGACATTTTATGCATACATGTGAATCCTCATGTCAATGAGAAGCATTTAGAGACACATGGACTGTGTAGATTATTCGCCATTTTGGTAACACGTATCATATCACATCATCATCATTTCGCTTTACACCAGTTCATTCTTCATTAACTATTACTTAATTACCTGCAAGTTTAATATCTCATCTGTGTGTTTTGTGTGAATCGTCTTTCACCATCATCACGTTCTAACCATTACTAACCCTATATGTGTGGATATTTCATTAATAAATCCAACGATCGTTTGATCATTATCTGGTTTGTTAATGTATCACTCGTGCTGTCGGTGTTACATATTCACCTATAGGAACCTTTCTCTACTCAGATGAGGTTGGGGGCTTTTTCTTTACGGGATCTAAGGGCAGAAGCTAAGGTCGTGGGGAAACAGAACTCTTTCCATAATTAATTAGAAAACACTGTCTAGTGGAAAGCATTCGCATTCTTGTCTTCTTGTCCCTATCTCGAATAGGTCTTTATTCTTTCTTAACGAGCCAATTTCTAGAGACCTTATACCTAATATCTCATAGACTATTCCTGGCAAAAACTACTGTCGTAGTTGCCCCAGTACACACCACACGACAATTGTGGACTCGTCTTGGGATTAGAGAACCCGGACTTAGAAGTGGGATAAATCACATTTTCATCCCTGCTATACAGTTGCGATAATTGCAAAATTGGTTGGCATTTTGAGGGATTACCTTCTAGACTGACTCTTACAATATTTGTCAATTTCATAGGGGGGATAATTTATATCTCTAAAGCACGAGTGATACTTTTTAAATTAAGTATCAAACGGACAGAGTAAACACTGTTTGAGAACAGAGGATACTGTAGGGAACTGATTTTTTATCTTTTTCTGTAACTGCTGGGAAAATGTTTATCATAAATATTTAGCAAATTTTTCATAGAAACTTCGAGATAATCTGTGTGATATTTTTTCATAATACGCTGAGTGAGTGATTTTTAAGAACTATTTGAACTTGATCACTAATTTAAACCTAGCTGGTTTTAAAGAGATAATTACTTGTGCGAGTCTAACAATTTTGTTTGGAGGTCACTGCCAATTTTTCCATTCGCGAACCCGTACTGCATATCATGGCAGATGCCGCAAAAATTAGAACTAGTTTAATGGAGGCAGGGCGTGAATACGGGTTAAGTGGAACAGATCTGATGAAATTTGTGAGTGAGGAGACTGATAAACTCCATGCAAGAGAGATGGAAGTGCAGAAACTTGCAATGGAGAAGGAGAAGGCCGCAGCAGAAACAGCGGAGCGGAAAGCCGCAGCAGAAGCAGCGGAGCGGAAAGAAGCAGCAGAAGCAGCGGAGCGTAAAGAGAAAGCCGATGCAGAGCATGCACTTAACATGAAGCAACTGGAAATCCAGGGACAGACCAATCAGATAGAGCTGGCAAAAAGTGCAGTGGCTTCCAACTTTCATGGAGGGTACTCACCCCGCTCAGATGGTGTGCCTACTTCGCAACCTGCGCCACCCAATGCCATGAACTTTCCGCTGGAACCTTTTTCAGAAAGGAACGATACCATGGACGCCTTTTTAGACCGCTTCGAACGCTTTGCAACAGGATTTGGGCTTGAAGAACGGAAGTGGAACTTGAAACTTTCCCAGGGCCTAAGAGGAGCCGCCTACGAAGTTTTTAATAAACTTCCGGCCGGAGAGCAAGATGACTATCAGGCATTGAAAAAAGCTCTCTTGGTGAGGTACGAGCTTCATTCAGAGGCTTACCGGAAAAAAATTTGAGGTTCTAGGAAGGAGGCAGGAGAGACTTTCTCACAGTTCGCAGCCCGTATTGAAGACTACCTAGTGAAGTGGTGTACACTGGGAAACTTTACCGAGAACTATGACGGGTTGAAGGAGCTGATTGTGATAGAGCAACTAAAAGAGTCTATGTCGGTGGAAATGCGTAGATTTCTCACTGAAAACGGCGCTGACCGGTTAGAAAATATTCTTACACTGGCAGAGCGATTCCAAAATGCTCTCATGGAGTCTCAAGGAGCCAGAAAGAAGTTTTCGGATCAATCGCCAAAGCAACATGCTCGCTCCCAACCAGACCAACAAAGCAAAGGACCACACATCTCGCATAAACAGCACGCAAAACAAGATAACTACAAAGAGCAAAAGAAGAAAAATGCTGCACCACACCAGAGACAGGGAGATAAATGGTGCAAGTACTGTCGCTTGAACAATCACAACACTAATGAGTGCAAGCGCAAACCTCCTCCCCAACATGCTGCCTGTCTGCAGACAAAATCGTCACCCCGAAAGGAGCAGAGGACGGGAACGTTTCTCATCCTCCCGTCATCGAATCAATCCTCGTAAACGGACAATCTGTGGAGTGCTTTTATGACATAGGACTTGCTTTCGATGCGATGGTCAAGGCAACTCTTGTCACCCCTGACCAGATAACAGAAGAGAGTGTTGACATCCAAGGTCCGACGAAGGATGTTGCACCCATGACACTGCCAATTGCACTCATCAGAGTGGAATCTCGTTACGTGACAGGAGAGATTCGTGCAGCTATAATGGAAGAACCAATCTACTCTTTAATCTTGGGATGTAGATATGTGTTCCTTGGAGAACCTACTCAACCACTAGTCATAGCGGCCGTACAGATTAGAGGACAGTCAAAAAAGACGCAGAGCAGGAACCTCCTACCAATATCCTCCCCGATGAATTGAAGACGGCCCAAATGGAAGATTCCTCACTGGCGTTCTGTTTTAAAAATTACCTAGGACACACAACCCACCTACCAAGGGAGACTTCTTTATGAAAAATGGATTGATGTATCACCGAGCTGGAAACGAAGGACAGGAACACAACCAATTAGTAGTTCCTGCAACCTATAGGAACCAAGTGCTTGAGATGGGCCACTATATCCCATTTAGTGGACCCATGGGAATGAGCGCCACGACTCAAAGGACCGCCTGCCACTATTATTGGCCAGGGATCATCGGCGACATTGAACGTTTCGTCACGTCGTGTCCTCAGTGCCAGAAAGTTGCACCAAAACACTGGAAGGCACCCGCGACCCTTGGGGAGATGCCAATCTTGGTCACCCCATTTGAAAAAGTGGCCGTAGATATAATTGGACCTCTGCTGAGAACTAAGAAGAGGAACTCCCATATCCTTATCTTAGTGGACACCTGTTCCATGTGGGGCGAAGCCATAGCCATGCCAGCATGCGACTCAGTGCATGTAGCTGACGCTTTACTGAATATCTTTACTAGATTGGGCTTCCCGCATGAAATTCTCACAGACAACGGGACACAATTTAGAGGCAAGTTGACAGAGGAGGTGCTTAGAATATTCAAGACTAGGCATATTCATACTTCGCCCTATCACCCCCAAAGTAACGGGCAAGTAGAGCGGTTTAACGGGACGCTCACCTCTATTCTTCGGAAGTTGGCACAGGAGAAGCCAGAAACTTGGGATCAGTATCTTCCTGCCGCATTATTTGCTTATAGGGAAGTACCGCATGCGTCAACTGGAGTCCCTCCGGCCACATTACTCGTCGGAAGACCTATTAAAGGTCCAATAGAAGCGTTACTAAGAACATGGACAGATGCCAAGGCAGACGACACTGTCACATCAGCCTTCCAGTACGTCACAGACTTGAAACAACGTCTGAAGACTGGCTGGGAATTAGCCACAGCGAAAGTACGGGAGGCTAGGCGGAAACATGCCAAATATTACAATCGGAATGCGAAGGACCGAGAACTAGCAGTAGGAGAGAAGGTGCTACTTCTTCTGCCAAGTAGCAGTAATAAGTTGCAGATTTGCTGGAGGGGACCCTACAAAGTTGTGGAAAAGATTTCTCGCACCAACTATAAAATCGCCGTGAACGGAAAGCAGAAAATTTATCACTTAAAACTGCTTAAGAAGTTTTACGAGCGAGCCCCTGCCGAAACAGCGCACCTCATGACTATGGCCATTGCTATGCAAATGGAAGAAGAGCCTTTATCATCCGTAGAGTACCCGGTGATACAGGAGGAATCACATTTAGATGTGAAAATAAGCTCCACCCTAACGGAAGCCCAGCAAGAAAAAGTGAGGAGATTGATGGAAAACCACGCCGACTCCCTGACAGACAAACCGGGCAGGACAAACCTGATGGAATTTGACATGTAAGTCACGCATCCTACGCCCGTCCGAATGAGAACTTATCCGATACCGTATGCCAAGGCGACGGCCTTAAAGCAAGAAATTGATTATTTACTTAAGGAAGGCATAATTTCGAAGTCGGAGTCCCCTTACAGTGCGGGAGTGGTGCTGTTACGCAAACCCAGTGGAGAAAACCGCCTGTGCATCGACTACCGACAGCTGAATGCGTTAACACAGTTCCAGCCAGAACCGTTACCGGACCAGAACCAGCTATTTACTAAGCTGAGCAGGGCTCGCTATTTTTCAAAGATCGACCTCAGTAAAGGGTACTATCAAATACCGGTAAAAGCTGAGGTGAGGAACCTGTTAGCCTTCAGTACTCCAGATGGACACTTCGAGTTTAATGTGATGCCATTTGGACTAAACAACGCTCCTAGTGTCTTCACAAGGATGATGCGAAAGTTATTGGATCCTCTGAATCATCCCGCCATCAGCAATTTTATGGATGATATCCTAGTAGCTACTGAATCGTTTGAAGAACATATATCAGCGCTATCCTTGCTGTTTAACAGACTCAGAGAAGCGGGACTAACCGCCCGCCCAACCAAATGTCAAGTTGGGTGTGAACAGCTAGAGTTCCTAGGACATACTATATCCCATGGGACCATGTTCCCCGAGACTCAAAACGTTGAGAAGCTGAGAAATGCACCGAGACCGTCCACAAAAAGGGATGTCCGGTCATTTGTATCCCTCTGTGGATTCTACCAGAGATATATAAAGGATTTCAATAGCCTCTGTGCGCCGCTTACATCGCTAACCAAGAAAGGAAACCCAGATAAAGTGACGTGGTCAGCAGAATGTGAACATGCATATGCACTCTTAAAAGAGAAACTCACCACAAAACCTATTTTACGGCTCCCGGATTTAACTAGAAAATTCATCTTGCGCACAGATGCCAGTAACATTGGAATCGGGGCTACATTACTACAGCCAGACGACAGAAGCCCACCAAATCTATTTCCGGTCGCATACGCGAGTCGGAAGTTAAACCGAGCAGAACAAAACTATTCCACAATCGAAAAGAAATGTTTGTCCCTCGTCTGGGGAATACAAAAATTTCAAGCATACCTGTACGGAAGGAAATTTACGATCCAGAGTGATCATCAACCTCTGACCTTCCTCGCCAATTCAAAGAATTTGAATGCTAGACTGATGAGGTGGTCGCTTGTTCTACAACCTTACACGTTCCAAGTGGACTATATCCAAGGAAAACATAACGTAGGAGCGGATTTTTTAAGCCGTCATCCTATGAGGCAGGACGGAGAGCACAGACAAGTAGAGGAAAGGGTGGAAACCGGAGAGAAAAACGAAGATGAGGAAAAGGATTAATGAATCCCGAGCAAGAAGGCTAAGCTCTCCTGAGTATGATTGACATCACACTTGAGGAGGGGGCTATTGTGATAAACGAGCGCAAAGGCCTTATTGCTCTATCTTTTCCTGCATCTCTCGTATTGTATTTTCTCCGACATTTGCTCTTTCATCCCACATTTGCTATTCCACATTTGATATTTCATCGTTGTGATTACACGCGACAGGTATCTAGAGAACCACATTTGTTCTTTCATCGGGGGAAATAAAGTCTTTTGACTGAGTCCCCATACCTGACATTATCGTTTGAAGCCCACATTGCATCGTGATAAATCTGGTGAAAATACATCTGGTCATCCCAATCAGACATCTGGGCATGCTGTAATTTCTGTGGACCATTGTTATCTTTGCGGCTAGCGACGGGTCACCACATTGGACGCCCAGATTGGCCAGGTGAAAACGTCTCATGCTGTAATGGTGTTATCTCTGGTCGGCCGCTGTTCAGACAAGCGTTGGGTTACCACATTGGACGCCCAGCTTGGCCAGGTGAACAATAAACAATCAGAGAGTAAGGTGACAGCAATTTGACAGCACTTTTGCATTAGCCCACCAATTATCTCCACACCTGTTTGTCAAACCACACCCACGTTTGGACTGACAGGGGACAAGAGCGATCCTGTGAATGAGTGACCAGAGGGGCTATTAAGGATTGGTTGGTATGGGCGGAGCTGGATGTCGGATCCAAGAAACCCACATTGGACTTCCAGAAATATAATCTACCGCGTAGCTTGCTAGAAGAAGGAGTCCAGTTTTTACATTGTGAGGAAGAAATTAAACTCAAAACGCCTAGCCTAAATACACGTGTTTATTCAGAGTGGAAAATAATCCAGTTCTGTGTTGAATTGTGTTCTTAAAGGATTTTGCGAAGGGAAAAGAAGGTTAGTAGATCTTATATGCACAGTGGGCTGATCACCTGCTTGCCAACCAATCTGATTACGGAAACAATGATAGATTGTTTGGTCTGTTTTTGTTCCACAAAGACGCCACTAGGCGTGGTGGAAACAGCGATAGATTGATCAATTTGTTGTTGCCCTAAGACGCCACTAGGCGTACTGGCCACATACTGCTTTGCCGGTTGATGGCTAAGGATGGAAGAAGAAGAAGATCTTATATAGATTAATACATTTTATTATTCTTTGTTTATTTTAACCTCACAGCTAAAGGGGCGAAAGATAGAGTTTCAATTAATTCTTTTTATAACTGATTAATAAAATCAGAAGATTTTCCTAGAAGATGATAGGATGATAGGAGGTAATTATTAGTTCATACTTCACCTTCATCATCATCACAGTCTCCCATGCGCACACACTCTCATGCACAAGATATTTAACATCATTAGAATTGAACTCAGAGAGAGATCAATAATGAGCAGTAGTATAAATGAAAGTCAACCAGTGATGTTAAATGTGAAAAACTTACGAAGACTTTTGTGTGTCTTCAGTTCATCAGAAGTCTGAGTCTACACGCAACGTGTCTGACGTCTAACCAGAAATAAGTTATCAAAAACGGACATTTGGCTAGCAGAATTCGCCATAGGACATCTTTCATTCCTCAATTAAAAAGGAATATTGTCTCACCCACAAGTCAGAAGGTGGACGCAGCATTTTTCGTCACCATATACTGCTTGCTCACAAAGTTAAACACAGAGTTATCACAAGTTCAATACAGAGTTATCACAAGTTCAAATCACTCGAAAGATCATTATTATCTGAAGTCAAGCAAAAGAGCTCAAAAGAGGAATCGCATATTTATACCAAGTGCAACACACTCTTAAGCGCATTCTATGAAGCAGACTCTATATATTTTATGAATCACGACTACATACGCAAGGTTATGAGTTTACATATCACTAACATTTCGTGAAAATATCCAGTCTGGCCAGTACCCTCGGGAGATTAGACAACAGACCTTTTGTTCATATGACAGATATTAACTGTTGATCAACACTACTGAGATATACTCAAACAGTGAAGGAATATACATAAATATCTCGTCAGCGTTCTCAGTACGACAACAGTTTTCATCAGAACATCCTCGGCTTAGAGATACCCCACTCGACATAACGTATGACAACTTGGGACATTTTATGCATACATGTGAATCCTCATGTCAATGAGAAGCATTTAGAGACACATGGACTGTGTAGATTATTCGCCATTTTGGTAACACGTATCATATCACATCATCATCATTTCGCTTTACACCAGTTCATTCTTCATTAACTATTACTTAATTACCTGCAAGTTTAATATCTCATCTGTGTGTTTTGTGTGAATCGTCTTTCACCATCATCACGTTCTAACCATTACTAACCCTATATGTGTGGATATTTCATTAATAAATCCAACGATCGTTTGATCATTATCTGGTTTGTTAATGTATCACTCGTGCTGTCGGTGTTACATATTCACCTATAGGAACCTTTCTCTACTCAGATGAGGTTGGGGGCTTTTTCTTTACGGGATCTAAGGGCAGAAGCTAAGGTCGTGGGGAAACAGAACTCTTTCCATAATTAATTAGAAAACACTGTCTATTGGAAAGCATTCGCATTCTTGTCTTCTTGTCCCTATCTCGAATAGGTCTTTATTCTTTCTTAACAAGCCAATTTCTAGAGACCTTATACCTAATATCTCATAGACTATTCCTGGCAAAAACTACTGTCGTAGTTGCCCCAGTACATACCACACGACAATTGTGGACTCGTCTTGGGATTAGAGAACCCGGACTTAGAAGTGGGATAAATCACATTTTCATCCCTGCTATACAGTTGCGATAATTGCAAAATTGGTTGGCATTTTGAGGGATTACCTTCTAGACTGACTCTTACAATATTTGTCAATTTCATAGGGGGGATAATTTATATCTCTAAAGCACGAGTGATACTTTTTAAATTAAGTATCAAACGGACAGAGTAAACACTGTTTGAGAACAGAGGATACTGTAGGGAACTGATTTTTTATCTTTTTCTATAACTGCTGGGAAAATGTTTATCATAAATATTTAGCAAATTTTTCATAGAAACTTCGAGATAATCTGTGTGATATTTTTTCATAATACGCTGAGTGAGTGATTTTTAAGAACTATTTGAACTTGATCACTAATTTAAACCTAGCTGGTTTTAAAGAGATAATTACTTGTGCGAGTCTAACAATTTTGTTTGGAGGTCACTGCCAATTTTTCCATTCGCGAACCCGTACTGCATATCATGGCAGATGCCGCAAAAATTAGAACTAGTTTAATGGAGGCAGGGCGTGAATACGGGTTAAGTGGAACAGATCTGATGAAATTTGTGAGTGAGGAGACTGATAAACTCCATGCAAGAGAGATGGAAGTGCAGAAACTTGCAATGGAGAAGGAGAAGGCCGCAGCAGAAACAGCGGAGCGGAAAGCCGCAGCAGAAGCAGCGGAGCGGAAAGAAGCAGCAGAAGCAGCGGAGCGTAAAGAGAAAGCCGATGCAGAGCATGCACTTAACATGAAGCAACTGGAAATCCAGGGACAGACCAATCAGATAGAGCTGGCAAAAAGTGCAGTGGCTTCCAACTTTCATGGAGGGTACTCACCCCGCTCAGATGGTGTGCCTACTTCGCAACCTGCGCCACCCAATGCCATGAACTTTCCGCTGGAACCTTTTTCAGAAAGGAACGATACCATGGACGCCTTTTTAGACCGCTTCGAACGCTTTGCAACAGGATTTGGGCTTGAAGAACGGAAGTGGAACTTGAAACTTTCCCAGGGCCTAAGAGGAGCCGCCTACGAAGTTTTTAATAAACTTCCGGCCGGAGAGCAAGATGACTATCAGGCATTGAAAAAAGCTCTCTTGGTGAGGTACGAGCTTCATTCAGAGGCTTACCGGAAAAAAATTTGAGGTTCTAGGAAGGAGGCAGGAGAGACTTTCTCACAGTTCGCAGCCCGTATTGAAGACTACCTAGTGAAGTGGTGTACACTGGGAAACTTTACCGAGAACTATGACGGGTTGAAGGAGCTGATTGTGATAGAGCAACTAAAAGAGTCTATGTCGGTGGAAATGCGTAGATTTCTCACTGAAAACGGCGCTGACCGGTTAGAAAATATTCTTACACTGGCAGAGCGATTCCAAAATGCTCTCATGGAGTCTCAAGGAGCCAGAAAGAAGTTTTCGGATCAGGCGCCAAAGCAACATGCTCGCTCCCAACCAGACCAACAAAGCAAAGGACCACACATCTCGCATAAACAGCACGCAAAACAAGATAACTACAAAGAGCAAAAGAAGAAAAATGCTGCACCACACCAGAGACAGGGAGATAAATGGTGCAAGTACTGTCGCTTGAACAATCACAACACTAATGAGTGCAAGCGCAAACCTCCTCCCCAACATGCTGCCTGTCTGCAGACAAAATCGTCACCCCGAAAGGAGCAGAGGACCGGAACGTTTCTCATCCTCCCGTCATCGAATCAATCCTCGTAAACGGACAATCTGTGGAGTGCTTTTATGACACAGGACTTGCTTTCGATGCGGTGGTCAAGGCATCTCTTGTCACCCCTGACCAGATAACAGAAGAGAGTGTTGACATCCAAGGTCCGACGAAGGATGTTGCACCCATGACACTGCCAATTGCACTCATCAGAGTGGAATCTCGTTACGTGACAGGAGAGATTCGTGCAGCTATAATGGAAGAACCAATCTACTCTTTAATCTTGGGATGTAGATATGTGTTCTTTGGAGAACCTACTCAACCACTAGTCATAGCGGCCGTACAGATTAGAGGACAGTCAAAAAAGACGCAGAGCAGGAACCTCCTACCAATATCCTCCCCGATGAATTGAAGACGGCCCAAATGGAAGATTCCTCACTGGCGTTCTGTTTTAAAAATTACCTAGGACACACAACCCACCTACCAAGGGAGACTTCTTTATGAAAAATGGATTGATGTATCACCGAGCTGGAAACGAAGGACAGGAACACAACCAATTAGTAGTTCCTGCAACCTATAGGAACCAAGTGCTTGAGATGGGCCACTATATCCCATTTAGTGGACACATGGGAATGAGCGCCACGACTCAAAGGACCGCCTGCCACTATTATTGGCCAGGGATCACCGGCGACATTGAACGTTTCGTCACGTCGTGTCCTCAGTGCCAGAAAGTTGCACCAAAACACTGGAAGGCACCCGCGACCCTTGGGGAGATGCCAATCTTGGTCACCCCATTTGAAAAAGTGGCCGTAGATATAATTGGACCACTGCTGAGAACTAAGAAGAGGAACTCCCATATCCTTATCTTAGTGGACACCTGTTCCATGTGGGGCGAAGCCATAGCCATGCCAGCATGCGACTCAGTGCATGTAGCTGACGCTTTACTGAATATCTTTACTAGATTGGGCTTCCCGCATGAAATTCTCACAGACAACGGGACACAATTTAGAGGCAAGTTGACAGAGGAGGTGCTTAGAATATTCAAGACTAGGCATATTCATACTTCGCCCTATCACCCCCAAAGTAACGGGCAAGTAGAGCGGTTTAACGGGACGCTCACCTCTATTCTTCGGAAGTTGGCACAGGAGAAGCCAGAAACTTGGGATCAGTATCTTCCTGCCGCATTATTTGCTTATAGGGAAGTACCGCATGCGTCAACTGGAGTCCCTCCGGCCACATTACTCTTCGGAAGACCTATTAAAGGTCCATTAGAAGCGTTACTAAGAACATGGACAGATGCCAAGGCAGACGACACTGTCACATCAGCCTTCCAGTACGTCACAGACTTGAAACAACGTCTGAAGACTGGCTGGGAATTAGCCACAGCGAAAGTACGGGAGGCTAGGCGGAAACATGCCAAATATTACAATCGGAATGCGAAGGACCGAGAACTAGCAGTAGGAGAGAAGGTGCTACTTCTTCTGCCAAGTAGCAGTAATAAGTTGCAGATTTGCTGGAGGGGACCCTACAAAGTTGTGGAAAAGATTTCTCGCACCAACTATAAAATCGCCGTGAACGGAAAGCAGAAAATTTATCACTTAAAACTGCTTAAGAAGTTTTACGAGCGAGCCCCTGCCGAAACAGCGCACCTCATGACTATGGCCATTGCTATGCAAATGGAAGAAGAGCCTTTATCATCCGTAGAGTACCCGGTGATACAGGAGGAATCACATTTAGATGTGAAAATAAGCTCCACCCTAACGGAAGCCCAGCAAGAAAAAGTGAGGAGATTGATGGAAAACCACGCCGACTCCCTGACAGACAAACCGGGCAGGACAAACCTGATGGAATTTGACATGTAAGTCACGCATCCTACGCCCGTCCGAATGAGAACTTATCCGATTCCGTATGCCAAGGCGACGGCCTTAAAACAAGAAATTGATTATTTACTTAAGGAAGGCATAATTTCGAAGTCGGAGTCCCCTTACAGTGCGGGAGTGGTGCTGTTACGCAAACCCAGTGGAGAAAACCGCCTGTGCATCGACTACCGACAGCTGAATGCGTTAACACAGTTCCAGCCAGAACCGTTACCGGACCAGAACCAGCTATTTACTAAGCTGAGCAAGGCTCGCTATTTTTTTAATGTGATGCCATTTGGACTAAACAACGCTCCTAGTGTCTTCACAAGGATGATGCGAAAGTTATTGGATCCTCTGAATCATCCCGCCATCAGCAATTTTATGGATGATATCCTAGTAGCTACTGAATCGTTTGAAGAACATATATCAGCGCTATCCTTGCTGTTTAACAGACTCAGAGAAGCGGGACTAACCGCCCGCCCAACCAAATGTCAAGTTGGGTGTGAACAGCTAGAGTTCCTAGGACATACTATATCCCATGGGACCATGTTCCCCGAGACTCAAAACGTTGAGAAGCTGAGAAATGCACCGAGACCGTCCACAAAAAGGGATGTCCGGTCATTTGTATCCCTCTGTGGATTCTACCAGAGATATATAAAGGATTTCAATAGCCTCTGTGCGCCGCTTACATCGCTAACCAAGAAAGGAAACCCAGATAAAGTGACGTGGTCAGCAGAATGTGAACATGCATATGCACTCTTAAAAGAGAAACTCACCACAAAACCTATTTTACGGCTCCAGGATTTAACTAGAAAATTCATCTTGCGCACAGATGCCAGTAACATTGGAATCGGGGCTACATTACTACAGCCAGACGACAGAAGCCCACCAAATCTATTTCCGGTCGCATACGCGAGTCGGAAGTTAAACCGAGCAGAACAAAACTATTCCACAATCGAAAAGAAATGTTTGTCCCTCGTCTGGGGAATACAAAAATTTCAAGCATACCTGTACGGAAGGAAATTTACGATCCAGAGTGATCATCAACCTCTGACCTTCCTCGCCAATTCAAAGAATTTGAATGCTAGACTGATGAGGTGGTCGCTTGTTCTACAACCTTACACGTTCCAAATGGACTATATCCAAGGAAAACATAACGTAGGAGCGGATTTTTTAAGCCGTCATCCTATGAGGCAGGACGGAGAGCACAGACAAGTAGAGGAAAGGGTGGAAACCGGAGAGAAAAACGAAGATGAGGAAAAGGATTAATGAATCCCGAGCAAGAAGGCTAAGCTCTCCTGAGTATGATTGACATCACACTTGAGGAGGGGGCTATTGTGATAAACGAGCGCAAAGGCCTTATTGCTCTATCTTTTCCTGCATCTCTCGTATTGTATTTTCTCCGACATTTGCTCTTTCATCCCACATTTGCTATTCCACATTTGATATTTCATCGTTGTGATTACACGCGACAGGTATCTAGAGAACCACATTTGTTCTTTCATCGGGGGAAATAAAGTCTTTTGACTGAGTCCCCATACCTGACATTATCGTTTGAAGCCCACATTGCATCGTGATAAATCTGGTGAAAATACATCTGGTCATCCCAATCAGACACCTGGGCATGCTGTAATTTCTGTGGACCATTGTTATGTTTGCGGCTAGCGACGGGTCACCACATTGGACGCCCAGATTGGCCAGGTGAAAACGTCTCATGCTGTAATGGTGTTATCTCTGGTCGGCCGCTGTTCAGACAAGCGTTGGGTTACCACATGGGACGCGTAGCTTGCTAGAGGAAGGAGTCCAGTTTTTACATTGTGAGGAAGAAATTAAACCCAAAACGCCTAGCCTAAATACACGTGTTTATTCAGAGTGGAAAATAATCCAGTTCTGTGTTGAATTGTGCTCTTAAAGGATTTATCGAAGGGAAAAGAAGGTTAGTAGATCTTATATAGATTAATACATTTTATTATTCTTTGTTTATTTTAACCTCACAGCTAAAGGGGCGAAAGATAGAGTTTCAATTAATTCTTTTTATAACTGATTAATAAAATCAGAAGATTTTCCTAGGAGATGATAGGATGATAGGAGGTAATTATTAGTTCATACTTCACCTTCATCATCATCACAGTCTCCCATGCGCACACACTCTCATGCACAAGATATTTAACATCATTAGAATTGAACTCAGAGAGAGATCAATAATGAGCAGTAGTATAAATGAAAGTCAACCAGTGATGTTAAATGTGAAAAACTTACGAAGACTTTTGTGTGTCTTCAGTTCATCAGAAGTCTGAGTCTACACGCAACGTGTCTGACGTCTAACCAGAAATAAGTTATCAAAAACGGACATTTGGCTAGCAGAATTCGCCATAGGACATCTTTCATTCCTCAATTAAAAAGGAATATTGTCTCACCCACAAGTCAGAAGGTGGACGCAGCATTTTTCGTCACCATATACTGCTTGCTCACAAAGTTAAACACAGAGTTATCACAAGTTCAATACAGAGTTATCACAAGTTCAAATCACTCGAAAGATCATTATTATCTGAAGTCAAGCAAAAGAGCTCAAAAGAGGAATCGCATATTTATACCAAGTGCAACACACTCTTAAGCGCATTCTATGAAGCAGACTCTATATATTTTATGAATCACGACTACATACGCAAGGTTATGAGTTTACATATCACTAACATTTCGTGAAAATATCCAGTCTGGCCAGTACCCTCGGGAGATTAGACAACAGACCTTTTGTTCATATGACAGATATTAACTGTTGATCAACACTACAGAGATATACTCAAACAGTGAAGGAATATACATAAATATCTCGTCAGCGTTCTCAGTACGACAACAGTTTTCATCAGAACATCCTCGGCTTAGAGATACCCCACTCGACATAACGTATGACAACTTGGGACATTTTATGCATACATGTGAATCCTCATATCAATGAGAAGCATTTAGAGACACATGGACTGTGTGGATTATTCGCCATTTTGGTAACACGTATCATATCACATCATCATCATTTCGCTTTACACCAGTTCATTCTTCATTAACTATTACTTAATTACCTGCAAGTTTAATATCTCATCTGTGTGTTTTGTGTGAATCGTCTTTCACCATCATCACGTTCTAACCATTACTAACCCTATATGTGTGGATATTTCATTAATAAATCCAACGATCGTTTGATCATTATCTGGTTTGTTAATGTATCACTCGTGCTGTCGGTGTTACATATTCACCTATAGGAACCTTTCTCTACTCAGATGAGGTTGGGGGCTTTTTCTTTACGGGATCTAAGGGCAGAAGCTAAGGTCGTGGGGAAACAGAAATCTTTCCATAATTAATTAGAAAACACTGTCTAGTGGAAAGCATTCGCATTCCTGTCTTCTTGTCCCTATCTCGAATAGGTCTTTATTCTTTCTTAACGAGCCAATTTCTAGAGACCTTATACCTAATATCTCATAGACTATTCCTGGCAAAAACTACTCTCGTAGTTGCCCCAGTACACACCACACGACAACCACAAAAACATTTTTCGTAAGCCCAGCTTACATGTATCAATATACCTACAAGGCTAAAACTCTATGCTAATTTACTTTTTGAACCTCATGCGCTCAGGTCAGAGCTGTCATTATTACCCAATTACAATGACGCTTCGAATCACGTGGTTTTTTTGTATTATTTCATTTATTTATTATTGTATTTATTTCCTTTGTCTACAACTTCTACATTATTTGGGCCGTTATTGATTATGCAAATCTAATCCATTAATGTATCTCATGTAACGGTAAAGTTTAACGTTAAAATGAACATAATTTTGATGTAGTTCTTAAACGTTTTTACTTCGAATTATATTGTTTTCTTACCGAATTTTCACTTTAATCACATGAAATTATATAAATGTAAATACATTTAGGCTGTGCGTATGATATTGTAATTTAAAGGTGTAATTTTAATTTTGCTAGTTGTTTATGTCACTAATATTGCCATTACATTCAGTGATATACGGGAATTACGATTTACGAGTAACATTAGTACAAAAAACATTACTAAAGATTATGTATGGTCTGGTACGGGAGGAGGTCCATGGGGGTGACACCATGAGTTACCGCACTGGGTGGGAGGACAACATTAGACAATCTTTGAAGAACCGAGGACTAGAATGGAACCAGGCCAGGAAGAAGACAGCTGATAGAATGGTCTGGCGCTCTCTCTTCCAAACCTCTACACCTCACGGTAGAAGGGGAACGACTAAGTAAGTAAGTAAGTAAGTATAACCATGCAAAGGTTTATTTTTCAAAAGACTGAGCAGTAATCTTCTTCTTCTTCTTCCATCCTTAGCCACCAACCGGCAAAGCAGTATGTGGCCAGTACGCCTAGTGGCGTCTTAGGGCAACAACAAATTGATCAATCTATCGCTGTTTCCACCACGCCTAGTGGCGTCTTTGTGGAACAGAAACAGACCAAACAATCTATCGTTGTTTCCGTAATCAGATTGGTTGGCAAGCAGGTGATCAGCCCACTGCGCTGAGCAGTAATGATCTGCTAATAATCCATTTCCCTCCTCACATCCTTCAACTGTTTAACTCTTAGACTGGCACATGTTCTTGATGCTGCGAACCGATGCTTTCTGTCTGTCTGTTTCTGTTCTATATTTCTTTTTAACTAAATAGTTTAAAAACAATATGTCTTTAACAAATTGGAGGAAATATAAACGTTCAGGGAAAGAGGTGAAGGATCCTGTTTACACGTTCATTGAGGCATATTGGGAATATGGTGTTAGGCCCATATTTTCTTGACCATCGGCACACTAGGGGTGGTGTGGTGAGCATCACGCTGGCCGCCTTAACCTTCCCAGAGTTACTCTGGTACCCAATTGGGGCTGGGTCGACCCAGGAGCCGTTTGCAGTCTTAAAAAATCCCACCTCAACTGGGGATCGAACCATGGACAACCAAACTAGGAAGCCAGTGCACTAACCACTGTGCTACCACGGATTTTTTTTTTTTTAAACGTTTATAATGTAAAAAAATTATGTCTTTAACAAAATGGAGGAGATATAAACTTGTATAATGTTATCCATTCTGGCAATACTTATTAAATATAGGCTACTGCTTTACCCTCAAGTTTGAACGAAACATGTACTCAAAAAGGGATATCTCAGACCTAAGGGTCTTTTGTGTTTGGATATGCGCCCTAATATAACCGACTAGGTTGAACGGGACGCGCCTCGCCAAAACGAGGCAAAACTTACATATAAAAAAAAATGTACTCAAAACAGAATACTTGTAATAATGTTCCTATAACTAATTAGTCGTTTAGTCGTAGTTACTGATTCCCATATTAAATGATTAATCTCTTATTTAGATTACACTATTACATCATCAGTTCTACAGAATAGAACCCATTTCTTGCAAAAATTACTCATGGAAATTAAAACTTCACCGTGCACTAATATCGAGATTGGCAAACACTTCGACGAATCCCAAGAAAACCTGGTCGACGAGTGCAACTAATGTTTTGTTGACATGCCTGTTTGAATTTAACCTATTGATGATGCGCCAAGATGAATGTGAAAATTGTTTCTGCACTGATGACGGCATGCTTTTAAAAAAAAAATTTTATTTAAAGAAACTCATATTGTAAATGCCATCCAGGAAAAAACGGATAGACTTAATAAATTTAGCCAGCAGGTGGGCTTGAACATCAATTTAAAGAAGTCTGAGGTCATGACGCTCAATGTGAGCAACCCTGAGCCCATATCAGTAAGGAATCAGCAATTGGTACAGGCAGATACCTTCACATACCTAGGAAGCATAGTAACACCAGACGGTGGGGCAGGCAAAGACATCAACATCAGAATGAATAAGGCAAGAACAGCCTTCTTTAGCCTAAATAACATCTGGAAGTCCTCCCAATACAGCACAAGCACAAAATTAAGATTATACCAGAGTTGCGTGCTTTCAGTGCTTCTCTATGGTGCGGAATACTGGAGAGTCACAGAGAAGGAAATGTCAAAATTGTCCTCTTTTCACACAACATGCCTAAGAAAAATTCACCGAATCTTTTGGCCGAATACCATCACCAACCAAGATCTGCTTACTCGTAGCAATAAATTAATATGAAATTAATATGAAATAAATATAAAGGTATGTTATCAGGCACTCGCAGGAAATAAAGAAGTAGAACACCAGACAACAGAAAAACAACAGACATGAGTGGCTTACCCAGGATTTGAACACTGGACCTTCCGTGCGACAACCCCGCCTAGCCATGCAAGCGAATCACACTATCCGCTCTGCCATCTACGCATCATATTTAGATGATGCGTAGATGGCAGAGCGGATAGTGTGATTCGCTTGCATGGCTAGGCGGGGTTGTCGCACGGAAGGTCCAGTGTTCAAATCCTGGGTAAGCCACTCATGTCTGTTGTTTTTCTGTTGTCTGGTGTTCTACTTCTTTATTTCCTGCGAGTGCCTGATAAGATACCTTTATATTTATTTCATATTAATTTCATATTAATTTACTGTTTACAGGCCTCAGGTTTCCCTCCCTTATTTGTAATAAATACTCGTAGCAAGCAAGAGGACATGCATACCATCATAGCTGGCAGACGCTGGAGCTGGGTTGGTCATGTCCTCAGAAGAGACCTCGATGCCATCACAAGAACAGCTATGCTTTGGACCCCTGAAGGAAAGCGAAAGAGAGGCCGACCAAAAACAACTTGGCGGAGGACTGTGGAGGCTGAGATGCAAAGAATGAACCAGAGCTGGGGCACTGTACGAAGGATGGCCACCGACCGTGCAAAGTGGAATCAATTTGTTGTTGCCCTACAAGACGCCACTAGGCGTGATGGCCACTGACTGCTTTGACGGTCGGTGGTTAAGGATCGAAGAAGAAGAAGAAGATATTGTAAATGCAGTAAGTCAGATATGTTATTTGTTGAATGAAACAAATAAAATACTTTCTACCCAAAGAAGTTGTAAACTTCCCTAAATGATTATAAAGATGACAGTGAGGTTACAACACTTATTTTTGTATTGAAATAACTGAGATACGTAACAAAGTTCTATAGTTAAAAACTTAAGTTATATAGCAAAATGTACACTGCAAAAATGTTACATGTGCAGCATTAGGAAGTCCTTCTGAAAATTATTAACTTAATAAAGGAAACATCTGAACACATGACATGTAGAATTCTTCAGGAAGAACAATTGAAAGATGTGTTTGAGATCAGAACTGGAGTGCGACAGGGTTGCCTCTCGTCACAACTTCTCCTCTTATTGGCAATAGATTGGGTTATGAAAACATCAACATTAGCTTATAGAAATGGAATTCAATGGACTTTGACTTTACAACATGATGATGTAGATTTTGCCAATAATTTTTCTCTTCTGTCCCATAACCAGATGCAAGACAAAATGAAAATACATGACAAGAGGTCACAGCAAATGGGTCTGAAAATACATACAAAGACAAAGAGTAGCAGACATTAACTTAGACAAAACATGTTTTTTTCAAAAGCTTGCGTCAGAATGGACCCGTCAAGAAATGTATTCAGTTTCGCACGGGAGGACAAAACCAACAATCTTGTTTATACAATAAAAAGCTCTGGAATAATAACTGTGTTGCAATATTAAATGTAGCAAATAGCAAGAAGTAACTACGACAAAATGTGATACATCACATGACTTGTAACTTACGTGAAATAAAAAAAAAATAGATAAAATATGAGTTAATATCGTGGTTGGATTTTTACATTTTTTAATAAAATACGCGATGCTCACATTTTCTGTAAAATGTTATTTGAAATCTGAGCAACGCCGGGTACTTATAGCTTTAAGTACTCATCGCTTCTCGTTTAGCAAACTCAAACTGAAAGATAATGACTGATATCTTCACTTTTGACATATACAGAAAATAACAAACTGAATATGGGAACTTCCAGGTTTTCGTCCGCTCCAGATACGAAGCTGTCCTTCATGAAGAACTCTGCATGTAATGTCTCCATAACTTTTCTATATTAAGTTAATGATCTTCATGGAATCTCCATAATGCCTCATCAATTTCCAAAGTGATTCTCTGTCTACGCTGTCAAATGTCTTTTCATAGTCCACAAATCCGATGTATAGCGGTGAATTCCATTCCAGACTTTGTTCAATTATTATTCTCAATGTGGATGTACAGGATTTGTTTTGTTGAAAACCTGCTTGTTCATCTCTCAGTTGTTTGTCTATGGACTCTTTTAATCTCTCCAGGATGATTCTGTTTAATACTTTTCCTGGCACTGTTAGTAACATTTTTACTCTATAATTTGTGCAATCTTGTAAATTCCCCTTATTAGGCAACTTGACCAGATAACCTTCCTTCCATTCTGTTGACATTTCTCCCTCTCCCAGACTTTGCCAAGTAGTTTGTATAATAATCTGACTTATTCATAGTGTTTGTTGACGTTTGTGTGGTAATTTTTTACGGGATGGGGTTACCAGCATCATGCCCAACCCTCCATAGTCGCTTTATACGACATGCCTGGTAGAGTACAGTGTTACTATTCTTTGCTTCCCTTTCGGGCCCCGGTAACACACGTACTATTGATCTCGTACAATGTAAAAGGTGGGCATTTTATCTTAATTATTATCATATAGGTAATTCATTAATCACTAGTCTCTCTCCTAATCTGTAGTAATAACTTTTCAGGCGGGAAGGTCTTTTATATTAGGACACGCGCACTAATATAACCGACGGAACTTGTGTCCAGATTGCACAGGACGCGCCTCGCCAAAACTACTTCTTTTTTTTTTAAATCTATGTCCATACTCCTGTATATATCTTGTCTCATCAACTTTAACTGATATATGTTTCTCACATGGCACAACTTTAACCTTGTCTCTCTCCCTCTCTCTTTTTTTTCTCTCTCTCTCTCCCTCTATCTTCCTTCATGCTCTTGTACTAATTAGTACTCAAACAATGTAAAGGCACTGGCTATCTTGTCTCTCTCAGGGCACATATTTAACTATGAGTCACTCTCTCTTTCTCTCACACACACACACACTCTCATTGTTCTGGTACAAAATGTCCCCAACAATGTTAACGGCACATGTTCTCTTCTCACTCTCGTACATGCACCTCTGATCACATAGACACGACACTGCACATCAAACATCTTACCTTCCATGACGTAGACAAGGGATCCGACATCGCCCTCTTTAATGATGATGGAATCTTTAGGATTTTCTACCGGATGCATGCAATCCACAATCTCTCTTATCTGCCCCATATCCAAATTTTTCATAAAGTCATTTTCTAATATGGCCTGCTTAATAAGCTCCTTGGAACTGAAAGAGATAAAATAATGATAAATAATTAAAGATAAGATGGAAACACTCTGGCACAAACAGAAAACGACTTCACTATCATAGCGTTGAACAAGGCGTGCTTTTATGCTTGCTTCATCTAAAATTTTCAGGAGAATATAATATTTGTATGCTGACGAAGGTGTTTCACCGAAACGTTAGTGAGCACCTGTAAACTTGGGAAAAATTGCGACTCTGTGTTTGACTTTTATTTTATTCACTATTCATTACGCCTCAACTCTCCACGGAGCCTTGGCCTACAACTATTTTTGTGCCAGGGCCTCCTGTACTGTGCCATCCGTTCAAGGTCTTCCCATTTCTTCTTTATCCTTTTCATGCCTATCTCTAGTTCTCCGTGTGTTTTTCGATCTTCTTCTACCTCTCCTACCCTGAGGTTTCCAGAACAAGGACTGCCTTGTAATGCTATCAACAGGTGTTTCCAGCGACTTCTTCTCATCTCTTGCTCCACCATTATGTGTCTGGTTCTTGTCCTCAGTTCCACATTGGTAATCTTGTCGTACCATTTCAATTCTTCTATCTATGCAAGATCTCATTTACTAAACTCTGTAACTTTGCTGTTTTTTTGTTGCTTCTCCATGTTTCTGAACCATACAATAGGATTGACTAGACATTGGAGCTTCTTGTTTAACGTTTAATTTACTAACATTCCATATGCTAAATCTGGAGGCCTTCTTACATCAAAGCTTCTTAACTTTTTTTTTGTGCCGTTGATTGTCAGCTGAAGGCCATGGACATCTTCTTAAAAATAAAATGTACATAAACGCATAATTAAAAATTGTACATACAAATAATACATTTTATTACAAAGAAAAATTGGTTTCCTTACATATATTCATACTAAAATATAAAAACAGTCTGTAAAAGGAATATATTTATTTCAATGCAAAATTCGATGATAATTCTCAGAGTAGCAATTTTTGTGAAAATAAGATTCAAATTTTTAGGTTATGAACACGGATCCCTTGTAATACATTCACGGAGCCCCAAGAGGTCCGTAGACTACAGGTTAAGAAACCCAGTCCTAGAAGACACAAGTAGTGGAAAACACCCATGTTTTATGGATCCACTTTTAGCACTGTTACCAAATCCACACCAAACAAAAATTATTTTATTGGATTGTCGCTTCCTACGTTAAGAATTGCACAACAAAACTATAACAATCTTCACAATTATTGAGTACAAAGACATGAAGTTCTGTGATCATGTTCGCAATTTTGTGAACGAGTTCTGTGAACAACGTTACCAAGGTCTATGATAAATTATGGCTGTAACCTTGTAAAAGTTATATGATTTTTTTCCAGCTTTAATTTTAGTACGGCGGGCCCGGGATTTTGTTGTTGTATTTTTTATAAAGTATCCCTGTCAACCCTTGATGGGTTTTATTTAGGATATATGGTGTACTAATTCAAGAACATAAAGTCAGATTTCCAATATCCAAATATAGTATCTTCTCTTCTCCCCCCCCCCCCCCGTCCACACTCAGTCCAAATAGAGTAAATCAAACCCGGGACAGGTCACTCGAGGGCCTCTCAAATTTTGATAAATGGGTCGTGTACAAAATTTCAGTTTCCTAGGTCATAGGAAACCCAGTGAACCAAGGGCTCAAAGATTAGAAACATCCAAACAAAGCTCAAATCAAATTAAATAAACGTGCTTTAAAATGTGAGTGAACAGCAATGACTCCATTCAGATTTCTCTCTGTGCTGTGTCATAAACTTCATCCGTCTTGTATTGTTGAGTATCATTTAAAATATTTGCTTTGGTTGATCTGTCCATACTTGTTGACGTTTCTTCGTGGCTTAATGTTTCGACAGGATGGAGCCTATGGCCCCTTGTCCAACTCTCCTTAGTCGCCTTGTAAGACACGCTTGGTAGATTACAGTTTTAGAATTCTTTGCTTCCCTCTTCGGACAACGGTAACACTTTTATTTAGCTTCGAGTAATATTTAAATCAATAAAGAGCGGAAACCCGAGGCCTATAAACAGTAAATAAATAAATTTTACACACATAAAAGTGTGTTTCAGGCACTGGTGAGAAATAAAGAAGTAGAAAACTGGAAAGAAGAAAAACAATAGAAGTGAGTGGCTTACAGGAGAATCGAACCCAGGATATTCCGAACAGCACCACTGCTTAGCTACGGAAGCGAATCACACTATCCTCCCTGCCTAGTTGTAGTGCCTAGCTGGCAGGTAGGATAGTGTGATTCGCTTCCGTAGAAAGCGCAGTGGTGCTGTTTGAAATGTCCTGGGTTCGATTCTCCGGTAAGCCATTCACTTCTATTGTTTAGTTTTCTACTTCTTTATTTCTCACGAGTGCCTGAAACACACCTTTAACTCTTTGACTCCGGAACAACTCTCAGAACGTTGGTCAGATTTGACACCCGTGCCAAAACAACTCCCTGAGCGTTGTTTTTAGTCTATCACGAATTAAAAGTATGGCACAAGGTGGAAAATAATTGCGGAGTCAAAGAGTTAAGTGTGTAATATTTGTTCGAGTAATATGCAAATTAACCCAGTGTAGTCTCCGGGGGTTTCTGAAGAAACAAGGAAAAAACAGAACTATTGCACCATCAGTCATCGCCCGACAATGCGACTAATATGAGGCTGTGAATGAGGCTGGCAACCCCATCATGTACAACAACTTGCCACATAAACCACCGATGCAAGATCACGTGACTGCTTCGTGCAAGCTTCCTGCAAGAGGATCAGCTACAGTGGTGGTGGTGGCTCTATGTTACGTAAAGAACGCTAAATAAAATGATGATGATGAATCATGACGTGTGACATATCTATTAAATATGGCGTGACACAGTTACCGTAAACACGGCAATAAATATCACAGTCGTTAAGGATGGTGTATTTCAATTTCGCGTAATAATCAATAATTATTGAAGACTGACACGAGGATGCTTTCAGTAAGTAAGTCAGGTAAATCAGTCAGGGTAGATAAAAAAGAAGATAAAAGAAGTTTGCATGGCGACAGCTTTGACTAAAAGGCAGCGCTTGGTTTGAGATGTGAAAGAGATAAGATCTGCTAGTGACGAGATAAAAATGTCAAGATAAAGGTCGCTCCAATTGCAGATACTCTTCTTCTTCCTCGTTCGTCCTGAAAAAGGACGTTGGTTGCGTTGTGTCTGTTTACGCCGGAGCTGCGATATCTGCGCCTTTCGGCCGACACATCCGGCCTCAGCAAGGCATTTTTTGGGACCCGGTTTGCCTTCCCTCTTCGATCCGTACTCTCTCAGCCAGACTGCAGTGATGCAGCCTGTTTCCAGGACCACCACGTGGAGGTCATTGCAGATACTGATGTACAAGAGGGAAGTGTTAGAGATTTCCCCATACTAGGTCCATCTTTTTTATCAGGTGGCGTGACCAGTTCTCTTCCTCGCTACCTTTTGCCTTCCCTAACTCAACAGCAGAGTCAAGTACCGATTTACGTTTGGGCAGACTGTAGCGTGACGAGACCAGGTTACGATGCCGCAACCTGGAAACTTCGCTACAAGAGTAAAACGCTGACTATAGACAGATCGACGGAGAGAGAAACAGCAGAAAGGAAGAAATAATTATGACCAATCATTTAGTGTTCTTTCTTCTTCTTAATTCTCCCACACACTAACACTCACATGACACAGAAACCTCATTTTACAACGCCCATCCCCAAGAAACAACTTTCCTGAGTGAGATAAGGCCGGGCAATGTTATACTCGTAGATGAGACGCTGGGCCCGTTCCATTTCACGAGTCTGACATTCGTTCTCGTTATCAACATTCTGTTGGTGTGAACAGTAGTCTGACACTTACATTTTGTCTCATTATCTTTGTTTTTTTCCATGTGCATTTTCAGACACACTTGGTGTGATCTCTCATCGAGTATTTTCATTTTGTCTTGCATCTGATTATGGTTATGGGACAGAAGAGCCAAGTCATCTGCAAAATCTAGATCATTAAGCTGTTTAGTCAGATTCCAATGGATTCCATTTCTGTTGTGTGATATCGATGTTTTCATAACCCAATCTAGTAAGAAAATAAATGGAGACAAGGCATCCCTGTTGCATTCCCGTTCTCATAACAAACGGTTCTGTAAGTTGTCCTTCATGAAGAACTCTGCTTTTCATGTCTTCATAAGTCTTCTTTATTAAGTTAATGATCTTCATGGGAACTTCATAATGCCTCATCAATTTCCAAAGTGATTCTCTGTCTACACTGTCAAATACCTCTTCATAAATCCAATGTATAGCGAGGAATTCCATTCCAGACTTTGTTCAACTATTATTCTCAAAGTGACTATCTGGCCAATACAGGATCTGTTTTGTCAAAAACCTGCTTGTTCCATCTCTCAGTTGCTTGTCTATGGACTCTTTTAATCTCTCCAGGATGATTCTGTTTAATACTTTCCCTGGCACTGATAATAACATTATTCCTCTATAATTTGTGCACTCTTGTAAGTTTCCCTTGTTAGGCAACTTGGCCAGATAACCTTCCTTCCATTTTGCTGGCATTTAATCTCTCTCCCAGACTTTGCCAAGTAGTTTGTATAATATCTATGCAGAGGTATCAATATCTATTTTGATGGCTTCTGCTGGAATGCCAGCCTCTGCTGGAATGCCATCTGGACAATCTGCTTTTCCATCTTTTAGATGGTTTTATGGCTTTCTTTATTTCTTCTCTACTTGGTCGTTCACAGCTGATTTGTAGCTTCTCTTCTGCTGGCTGGATGTTTGGGAAATTTATTGGTGCTGGTCTATTGAGAAGTTCTTCAAAATGTTCTGTCCATTTCTTAATTTGTTCTTGTATATTATTAAGCAATTTTCCATTCTTATCTTTGACGAGGCCATTTGCTTGCTTATATTTCCCTGTTAGCGTCTTTGTATTGTTGTACAGGTTCCTCATTATTTCCTTTGGCTGCAGCTTCCACTGCTTCCCTTGCGAACTCTTCGATATACTTCCTCTTGTCTCTTTTGATGATTCTTCTTACTTCTTTGTTTGCTGCTATGTTTGCTGCTATGTTTGCTGCTATGTTTGCTGCTATGTTTGCTGCTATGTTTGCTGCTATGTTTGCTGCTATGTTTGCTGCTATGTTTGCTGCTGTTTGCTGCTATGTTTGCTGCTATGTTTGCTGCTATGTTTGCTGCTATGTTTGCTGCTATGTTTGCTGCTATGTTTGCTGCTATGTATGCTTCACAATTTTATCAAGCGCAGATACAGGAGCAAGTGGGAAGCAGAACATGAAGGCCACAGTAAAAACGATGCGTATTACCAGCTCAGCAGAAGTGAACAAGTGGTAATCTTCAGACTTTGCACAGGTCACAGCAGATTGGGATACTATCTGTTCAACAAGTTAAAGATAGGAAGTACTGATGAGTGTGACTGTGGCACTGATATAATGACTGCTGATCATCTACTTCAAAGGTGCCCAACATATGAGGAACAGAGAAAGCGCATATGGCAACCACCAGTACTATTCCTAGGAAAGCTCTACGGAGATATCAACAGCCTCAAACTGTCCACTGCTTTCTTTGAACATATTCAAGCTGACGTCTGAGGGTGAACATATTCAAGTTGACGTCTGAGGTTGAACATATTTAAGTTGACGTCTGATGGTGAACATATTCAAGTTGACGTCTGAGGGTGAACATATTCAAGCTGACGTCTGAGGGTGAACATATTCAAGTTGACATCTGAGGTTGAACATATTCAAGTTGACGTCTGAGGTTGAACATATTCAAGTTGACGTCTGAGGGTGAACATATTCAAGTTGAAGTCTGAGGGTGAACGAAGAAGAAGATGTATACTTCATGAGCCTTGGCTTTGGAGCTTCTGGTTTTGCTTCTGTTTAAATCTGCTTTCTTGTTTTTCCTGTCTTCTATCTTACTAGTGGTTTCTGTTGTTATCCATGCTTTGTGCTGATGTTTTCTTGTTCCCAGTACATATCCACATGTTTCGTTCCATATATTTATTAGCTGTTGCTAGTGGTCTTCCGTATCTGCTTTATCATCCAGCTGTTGGAGTACTTGGTATTTGTTGGATACTGTGACTGAAAATTGTTCTCTTATTTCCTGATTTCTAAGATATCCCACATTATACATTCTTTCTATAGCTATGTACTGTTGTAAATTTCTTGAGTTTTAATTTGAATTTGGCTAACAGAAGATGGTGATTTGGTACTCCATCTGCTCCTCTACATACCTTTACGTATTGTAATGATGACCTAAACTTATTTATGCATATGTGATCAATCTGGTTCCCAGTTCCGTGGTCTGGTGATATCCATGTTGCTTTATGTATTCTTTTATGTGGAAATATGCTTCTTCCTAGTTGATTTGAAGTACAGAAGTTTGTTAATAGTTCTCCACTCTCGTTCATCGTACCTAATTCATGTTTTCCAATGATTTCTTCAAAGCCGGTGTTGACTGTTTCTATTTTACAGGCTTTTCTTTAACTTGCAACGTATGTCACTCTCTTGTCACCTTCAAATCTTGCAATCGATTTTTCAATCCCTTCCAGATGAGCAATAGCTCTGAAACTTGGCATAGTTGTGTATTCCCCATGACAATACAATAATCAGTCATAAAAGTAATAAAATTAATAAAATTAAAATTAATATTAATTTTGCTTGTTTGTATTGTATCATCAGTGAAATAGGCGATAACTGCAAATAATCTAGGTGTATTCTTTCCAACAAGATTGTCTCTCTTGAGAGAAATATTGAAACTTCTCCCTCCCCCACCCCCCTTTTCCACACACACACACACACTATCGCACGCGCGTGCACAGACATCACACAACTGCCAACTCCATTAAAAAAATGTAATTTACAACTCTTATAAAAAAATTTTTGAATAAAACACACACAAAAATTAACTTTCCGTGTAATATACTGAATAATGAAATCCGTCTCCTGTGCTATGGACTCGTTTATCGCAAACTGATAATGTCATTAGCGGATCGATTACATTTGACTTAAATTTAAAAACAACAAAAAAAATAACACTAAGAACAAGAAAATAAAAATTTTTTAAAAAAATATTTTTTTTAATTGGCTTTCTGTCAATTTGATGTTACATTTTTTGACTGCAAACTATAAACTCCTTGAAAAATTATTTGTGGCTGTTTAGTGCATTAAAAGCCTGTGTTTAATATTTTTATTTTTTTTATTGCGTTTAGGTCTCCCATCAAAATTGTGATTTCCTTTCTTCTATTTTTATCCAAGACATTTTGTTTATAAGTCTGGTGTAAAATTCTTCTTTCACAGATTATCCTTTATCATTCGTTGGTGCAAAACACTGGATGATGATTACGTTTTTTTTTCTTTTTTGCTGTTTTAAACATTGCTGTTATAATTCGGGGTCCCATTGCTTCCCATTCTATAAGTGCTTTCTGTGCTTCCCTAGACATCATTAGAGCCACCCCTTCACTGTGGTGGGCACTTTCTTCCCCACGTGCTGAGGATAATACCATTTCTCCCGTGATAAATGTATTCCTCTCTACGCCCTTCCACCTTGTCTCGCAGCGACCCAAGATATAAATCCTGTGCACTAATTAGACATTTCTGCTGCCACTTGTGCAGTTTTCCCTTTTTCATGTACAGTGTGAACATTCTAGGTGCCGATCCTGGAGCTTTTCCTAGACGAAGAAAGGTTAGACGGCAACCTAGATTCCTTTCGGTTTTCTCTCACTTGCTTCATGCGCCTCCTTTCCAGAGGACCTTTTTCTACCTTTGGCGACTGAATTGATTTATATTCTATACTTGACTTATCCATAGTGTTTGCTGAAGTTTTTTTGGTAAAACATTTTTTTTACGGGATGGGGTAACCAGCCCCACGCCCGACCCTCCTTAGTCTCTTTCAACATGCCTAGTAGAGTACAGTGTTACTATTCTTTGCTCCCCTTTCGGGCCCCTGGTAACACACGGGTGATTATATATATATATATATATATATATATATATATATATATATATATATATATATATATATATATATATATATATATATATATATATATATATATATATATATATATATATATATGGATAGCCATGATGATCAAAAGCACTAGAACGGAAATGTTTTTCTTCATGTTTGTATTATAATTTTTGCATGCTCTCTCTTGAGGTACAATAACGCAGGATGTTGGAAGGCAGACAGCAATAAAACTGAATAGATATTACAGTGTAAATTTATATGTCTTCGAATGTTGTCCGATTGATAGTGGTTTCAAGCGTCGATTAAATAGTGGTTAAAGCGTTGGTCTCTCGCGGGAAAGGTACAGGGTTCGATTCACGGTTTCGTCACTCTCCAGTCTACCCAGCTGTAAATGGGTATCTGACGTTGCTCTTGAGTTAAGGAAGGAAAAGGCAACGAGGAAGGTGAACTGGTCATCCCACCTCTCGATGCTGGACCTAGTATAGTGAAGGCTCTAGCACATCGCTACCCTACGGCAGTATCTGTTATGGGACTACCTTGACATTTTTTTAAAATTACCAGCATTTAGAAGGTCTGTCCCGTATAGTCTCAAGAGGTCTCTGAGAAGACAAACAAACAATCGGATTACAGCTCCCTCAGCATTGTTGTTAGAGGCAAGGAATTTGAGGGTATGCATGGGGATGGCAACCTCATGATGCAACACAAAGCGCAGCTGCACGGACACGTAAATGATATGATGCAGGTTATCTGCAAGTGGACGCGCTGCAGTGATCGATCAAGTATTATTGATACGTCTATATAAACGTCTTCTAAGAAAGGAACCGTAGCCTTTACCGAACAATCGAAGGGGTCCATGGCATAAGAAAAGTTAACAAACCCTGCTTTAGACGAAAGGGCAAGTTCCCGACGAAGAAAAAACAAAAAACAAACCATGTCTTTTCTTGAATTACTCCTACCAATGACAGACTCGGGAATTACCAGTTGCATTCATATTTTATTGTAGAAAATCTATCAACATAAAATATAGATTACTACATAAGCACTCGGTCTATAAATGTATTTTTAAACACTATCTTACAATGGCATATGACTACAACAAAATTCTTCTGAGTATAAATGATGACCTTACATACGTGTCCCAACAAAGCTTTAACTCCTGCTGGTTCACTCTATTATTTATACGTTTACAAGAGCAATAAAGTCGAAAACAAAATCTCTAATCTGACTAATAATATGCATTATAACATACGCGAAGAACATTATTCTCGAAGGTATAAATTAAAGAATGATTTTGGAAAACAAAAGCATTGTCAAATGTCAAAGCTTGGCAAAGAAGTATGGCGTTCTGAGTACGTCTAGTTTTACAGTTTGTCAGTTGTTTGTTGCATGAAAAACAACCCTGACATTTAGTGTTTTTTTTTTTTTAAAGTTTACATTTGTTAAGAAAACAAGTTCCATAACTAAAAGAACATTTTTCTACCACAGAACATTTGAAAACAAGTTTTTGTCATTCTAACGCAATTGTCTCTTCCGAAAAGAAAAACAAAGTCTTTGCAATCACTGAAATAATGCACCGAAAGAACTGAAATGTCTTGTAATTTTGACGTCTAAAATGGGGCGAGTTCTTACTTTGAAGTCACAGATTTGATTGTAGTTGCTGCTACATTATTTGTACGACCCAGACTGTACACAAATGCTCCTAGGTTAATTACAGTTGATATTACTGAACTGGACTTGTGCGATCCAGACAGCACGCGGACGCTCTTAGAGTTGTTACAGCTGCTATAGCAGTACAAACTTGTATGATCTAGACAGCACGCGGACGCTCTTAGAGTTATTACAGTACTGAACGTGTACAATTCACATGGTACAGGAACGCGCTTACAGATATTACAGTACTGAACGCGTACGATTCACACGGTACACGAACACGCTTACAGTTATTACAGTACTGAACGTGCACGATTCACGTGGTATACAAACACGCTTACAGTTTTGTTATTACAGGCCTAGCATGACTTTGTTGATGACGTCTGCTTCACGGAAGCTCAAAAGTAATGAATAAATTGATTAATTACAAAACTGAACTTGTATGATCAAGACAGTTCACAACCGCGCATATATTTCTTACACTTATAGTAAAATTCAAATGTCAAGTCATGGCTCTGAAACATGGAGAACAACAGAAACAACAACAGACAGACAGACAGACAGACAGGACAGACAGACAGACAGACAGGACAGGGCAGGGCAGGACAGACAGACAGACAGACAGACAGACAGACAGACAGAAGACAGACAGACAGACAGACAGACAGACAGACAGACAGACAGATAGATAGATAGATAGATAGATAGATAGATAGATAGATAGATAGATAGATAGATAGATAGATAGATAGATAGATAGATAGATAGATAGATAGATCTCTAAGTGAGATGAAAAGGACAAAGAATCTTAACTCCGTGTGCCCCATGAGCCGCATGGTCCGCCTAGATGAGGCACATTATTCTCTCGTAAGCCGCCTAGTACGCCCACTTGGTTATAGTCAGACTTTCTCATGCCTGCATGACACAGAGTAACTTAACAACTATACTTTGCATGCAAGATTGACAGCATTTCAAAATGTTTTTCATGTAGTTTACAAAGATACATATCATGAAATATTTTCAAACTAATGTGTATGTTTACTGTTTACATTGCAATACTCTAGCAGCAAGTACAGTTAGTTCGTAAGCTCAGCAATAATTCTAACGTTCATAAAACTGACAGTAATAATCCAGTGTAAAAGCGGTTTCTCGCAGTTATTCAACATTGATTCAAGTTTATCACTGCTTGTATTTTTTATTTTGATATCGCCTATCTGTTCTTCCAACTTTGTCTACATTGCTGCCAAGATATATACGTTTTAAAAATGCTGACAGTGAATATCATTTCGTCTAAAAGTACGTCTGGTATCTCTTCCTAAAAGCTTTCCGGCTGTCATTCTAACAGTTTTTTCTAGAAGATTTACTTTTGCTTTCAGTTTTAATGAACAGGTTTAGAAGAAAAGTTATCTCCTGATTCATGAGGATATTTTCGTTTCGTGTAGAAGTAACATTCCTGGTGCTATTTGATGATCTAGATTTTGCCGATGACCCGGCTCTTCTATTCCATCATTACTGTTAGCCAGATACAAGGCAAAATAAAAATTTTTGATGACAGGTCATTGTACTTGGGCAATCTCATCTTGTAAAATAAAAAGCTGCAGAAAAAATAAGTGCTCCAAGAGCATGTGACTGCAGCAATAGTGGCTCCATGCTCCGTAATGGATTGGGGGGGGGGGGGGTCGGAGTGGCTATGACGTGTGGCGTCCGCTTCGAATTCTAGAGGTACCAGGTTCGATTCCCAGTAGAGAGAATATAATTTATGGAAATTTTTGTTTAGAACCAGTGGTCCTCATCATCATTAGATGTCCCTGGGACCTAAGACGCGTCAAAAGTGAGAAATGCAGTTAGCGACCCATAGCTTGACTGCTTGCTTCAGGGTCAGCGAACCAGAGCTGACAAAGACCCTACTCCACCTCCACGTGGTTATCCTGGAAACAGGCTGCATCACTGCAGTCTGGCTGAGTGAGTAAGGATCGAAGAGGGAAGGCTAACCCGGTCCCAAAAATGCTGTGCTGAAGTCGGATGTGTCGGCCGAAAGGCGCAGATATCGCAGCTTTGCTGTAAACGGACACAATGCAACCAACGTCCTTTTCAGGACGAACGAAGAAAAAGAAGAAGATACTCCCCCCTGATCTCATGGGTAGTGAGATAGGATGCCTAGCCTTCTCGGTTAATGGCGAAAAAATTAGATGGTCCCGTGTGCAAGGTGCGCACGCTAAAAATCCCACGGCAGTTGAAAATCGTAAAGAGTAGACCATAAGGCCGCTGCCCTGGCAAAATTTAAAAATTAGAAACCTACCCACCAAATATTTTTATAGAATGTATGATTCCTATATATATATATATATATATATACTTTGGGATTCTTGCCGGTGCTACGGAGCTCGTGCACTGTGCTGAGATCCTCCTTGTGTGATCTAAGGGAGGAGATTGGAGCACTGATGGAGTTGTCCGTGTGCAACGAAGATAGTACTTAAAACAAACCAAACCAAATTCGTAATGGATATATATGAAATGGCATGTACTATAATATTTTTGTTTATACGAGTATTTATTTTGTCAGTGTTACCGTTTTTAAAATAACATCTCAGTACAAAACGAAAAAGATTTCGTAGAAAGTTACAAATAAAAAAATCATCCATTTCGTTTTCTGTCTACCCTGCGTTATGTGTCTTTCGCGTGTTTCTCTTCACGAAGTTCCTTCACCTATAAAATATGGCACAGCCCTGCTATTTTCAGGCACTGCACGGATGTCTTATCTGAGCTCGTATCCCAAGCTGACACCTGGTCGTGCTAGATTTTATGCTTTGCGTGAACAGGTAGGCAGTAATCCGCTTGGAAGCTCGTAATTATTCACTAGAAGCACAATAATATTAATATTAGTTATTAAATTTATGTCCTTGTTTTTGCTGTGCGCTTCTAAGCTTGAGCTTGTTTTGAATTTCTGTCGTTTTATTGTGTGTTTGTTGTTGTTGTTGTTGTTTAACTAGGGCTGCTGAGCTTTTCGCTCGTTTGCACCCAATACCAAGTTAAAGACTCCTTGGTATTATCTACACTGTAGATCTAGGCTTTTCCTGTGGCTTTTCTGCCATTCCGAAATGTGATGAGTTGAAGTCATGAGTTCCAGTTTCTCCAGCTAAGCTTGCATTTAAAGGATCATCACATTTAAAGGATCGTCACTTTTACTCCAAGCTAGGAGTAAGAAGCGCGTGGCATAATGTGCACTCCCAGCCATCCAAGGGGGCTCTCCAACTATGCAGAGCTAAAATTATGTGCTCTGGTTCTGGCTCTCCCAAGGAATTGTCACGTCCTGCACGAGCCACTCCTCAACTCCCCCTGTCTATCACTGGGTCCACAGTGAGATCCTCCTGCGTGCAGTCAACCAGGTCAAAGCCAAAGAATCACGTCTGGGGCTCAAGCGGCTTCTCCAAGCTTAGTGTGCAAAGCTGGGTTCTCAACGCGTTTCACCACAAGGGGAATCCCTAGAAATGTGTGGATGATTTCAAGAGTCAGTGAGGGTGTAATTAGCCTCACAGACAGAGGTTCACTCCCACATATGTATATTGTAGCATTGTGCATAGCTGGTGGTGATATAAAGATGACTCCCGATATGCCTCCATGCATTTTATTGTGTGTATGATACTCTTGTGTGTATGGTGCTCTTGTGTGTATGGTGCTCTTGTGTGTATGGTGCTCTTGTGTGTATGGTACTCTTGTGTGTATGATACTCTTGTGTGTATGATACTCGTGTGTGTATGGCGCTCTTGTGTGTATGATACCCTTGTGTGCATGGTGCTCTTGTGTGCATGGTGCTCTTGTGTGTATGATCCTCTTGCGTGTATGATGCTCTTGTGTGTATGATACTCTTGTGTGTATGATACTCTTGTGTGTATGGTGCTTTTGTGTGTATGGTGCTCTTGTGTGTATGGTACTCTTATGTGCATGGTGCTCTTGTGTGTATGGTGCTCTTGTGTGTATGGTGCTCTTGTGTGTATGGTGCTCTTGTGTGTATGGTGCTCTTGTGTGTATGGTGCTCTTGTGTGTATGGTGCTCTTGTGTGTATGGTGCTTTTGTGTGTATGACACTCTTGTGTACTTGGTGCTCTTGTGTGTATGATACTCTTGTGTGTATAGTGCTCTTGTGTGTATGATACTCTTGTGTGTATGATACTCTTGTGTGTATGGTGCTCTTGTGTGTATGGTGCTCTTGTGTGTATGATACTCGTGTGTGTATGGCGCTCTTGTGTGTATGATACCCTTGTGTGCATGGTGCTCTTGTGTGCATGGTGCTCTTGTGTGTATGATCCTCTTGCGTGTATGATGCTCTTGTGTGTATGATACTCTTGTGTGTATGATACTCTTGTGTGTATGGTGCTCTTGTGTGTATGGTGCTCTTGCGTGTATGGTGCTCTTGTGTGTATGGTGCTCTTGTGTGTATGGTACTCTTATGTGCATGGTGCTCTTGTGTGTATGGTGCTCTTGTGTGTATGATACTCTTGCGTGTATGGTGCTCTTGTGTGTATGATACTCTTGTGTGTATGGTACTCTTGTGTGTATGGTGCTCTTGTGTGTATGGTGCTTTTGTGTGTATGACACTCTTGTGTACTTGGTGCTCTTGTGTGTATGATACTCTTGTGTGTATAGTGCTCTTGTGTGTATGATACTCTTGTGTGTGTGGTGCTCTTGCTCTGATCAACACATCTTTTTATGCGTTGGGCTTTTCTGATATGGTGTTATTGATGATGTTTTATTATATAGCACACTATATAGAAGGGAGCCGCGGTAGTACAGTGGTTAGTGCACTGGCTTCCTAGCTCAGTGGTCTATGGTTCGATCCCCAGATGATGTGGGATTTTTTTTAGGCCGCAAACGGCTCCTGGGTCGACCCAGCCCCAATTGGGTACCAGAGCAACTTCTGGGAAGGTTAAGGTGGCCGGCGTGATGCTGACCACATCACCCCTAATGTGCCGATGGTCAAGAAAATATGGGCCTAACACCATATTCCCAATATGCCTCAATGGGTGTGTAACGGGATCCTTTACCTTTTACCTATATAGAATAAAAGCTTACAAAAATAAAATAAATTTTAACAATAATTAATGCATGAAGAAAGAGAAATACCAAATATGGTAAGATTCATTATCATCATCAACAACATCATCATAATCATCATCAACATCATCATCAACGTTATTACCATCATCATCATCATCAGAGCATTCAGCCATCACTGCAGCTAATCCCCCGTGCAGGAAGCCGGCAGAAATGAGTCACATGCGTTTGCAGCAGTGGTTTCTGTTGTGGCATCATGAGGTTGCCAATCTCATCCTCAATCTCATATCAGTCGCCTGGTACGACATGCCTGAAGTTGTGGTAGTACTCTTCTTTCTTTGTCTCTTCAGAGACCCCGGGTACTACATGGGGGGCCCGGCAAGATTAAATTAACATAAATATGGAGAATGGATCCGCCATTGCAGATTGTCCCCCTTTTAAGAGGCCTGCATCGAAGCACTCATGCGCTCTTGCAGCCGTAGGTTCTACAACAATTTGTTGTTGCCATCTTACAACATGTAGGAGGGAATAGTAGCCCTATTATTTCTTTGTCTCGGTAGAGATCCCTGATAGCTACTCAGGGCTTGTCTTGTCTTTGATCCACCATCACTGAGCGTTATTTCTTGGTGATTAACTCAGGACTAAAAAGTTCATATACTCTCGCTATATATTTGTCACGGTCGAATAGTACACAGACTATAATCACAAGACAAGTAGTCAATAAAATAAATTACAGGTTTTCTCCGATTTATAAACATTCAAAAACTCATATAACAAAGAAGCAGTATTTAATTTTTTTAAAAACCGTGTTTACATAAAAACCCTGCTACATATACGAAGCCTCGTGGTCACTAACCTAAGCACAGTAGAGGCAAATCACATTCTGTGAGATGACATTGTAATCAATATTCTTTTCACGCTCAAAAATTTACGTTAAGGTTTTAACAGCATTGGCGCAAATCTGAAGAAAAACAATTACGTAAGAAAAACCATTAATGTCACAACGAGAGACAAAATGAAAAATTATGACACCAGAACACTTGTAAGAACTACATCATGCGTTAATTATATAGAGAAACAGAAAATTAAGTGGTTTGGCCATCTAATGAGAATGGAACCCGATAAATTAACCACTACAACAGTAGAAGATCTGTGTTCGGAGTATGGGGAAGATCAAGAGGCAGATGGGTAGACAACGTCACAGAAATCCTACCACAACGCGGCTTACAGCAGCTATAGCGACACATTTGGCTCAGAAGCACAAACTTCAGCTTCCCACTTTGCAACAGTGGATCGGAAAAGTGAATAACGATAAGGATAAACGTCCAAATATTGTATTATTTTTCACAGCACGCCTTCAGGCGTTTCCCCTTTTATCGTAAGCAGACATATCATCTGTGGTAATACACTTTTATCTCGCTCACCACGTAACGTAAAAATGTATTACTTGCCTCATTTTCGCCCTCTTTTCAGCTGCTTGTATAACTTATGTCGTTCCGCAATATAGTTCTATTATTACGATTATTTGCAGCGTCATATTAAGTCCTCTGTAAGATTGATAAGTTTCTTTTTTTTCAAATCCATTTCGTATTTACCTTTCAATTTAATTCATGTAATGATATTGTAACGTCGCCAGATTTAGGCGTTGCTATGGTCACCGTTAACGCCGTTGCTGCCGTAAACGAACAACAACTGAGAAATTGATAAAACAAAAGCAGAAAATAATAGCGGTATTTAACGTGAGCACAAAAACATGCCTTGAATACAACAACAGTCATCTGAAAAACAGAATACTCTGAAGAATACAACGTGTGTGCGAAAACACTACTGCACAGATTAGAGAATAAGACAAAGCAGAAAACCATACAGCCAGGAGGAAGACAGCCGATAGGATAGTCTGGCGCTCTCTCTTCCAAACCTCTACACCTCACGGTAGAAGGGGAACGACTAAGTAAGTAAGTATGAAAACCATACCAACATTGCAGTAATGAATAAGACCAAACAGAGAACTATACCAAAAAAAAAACATAGGGTAGCCAGCAACAAAATAAAGTGTGTGAATCATTGATTTAGATATTGGAAGATAAACAAAACAATTATATATTTTTTTTTTAATGTTCCATGTATCTGACTTCCGCACTGGGCCACCTTTAAGGTTTTTGCTGCCCTTGGCCCGATCTGAATTGCTGCTAACTCTACCCCTCAATTTTTTCAAAAGCAGATTTGTTCATGTTTTTATTAATTTTGCTACTGGCTTTGTCTTAGCTTCGGGCATATCACACACATATAAGTTAGATTAAGTAGCATCTCCAGATCTAAGGGCTTTCAACTGCCTTTCGTTTGTCACGTTGATTAAACACACTGACAGGCCCATCTCTTGATGAAGATCACCAATGTGGAACTGATGACGTGGCTGTGACATAGTATGATAATAGCTTTCATATATCTATTTCATTATCTACACTTTTCTTTTACCTAGCTTTCACCTACGCCTGTTTTGTTAACATAAAACCCTCCTATACTCAGAGATCTGTCTCTTTTTCTAATTTAGCACGCATATTTTATTGCTGTTCGCTATTTCCTTTGATGAAGGTTTACCAGCAGACCAGATCAGCTAACGCTGAGCCGGTTTCCTGTAATTATTAACGCCTGTGGCAAGAGGTTTTATTTTGCTCTTGGATCAGTATAGTACTGACAATTACAGAAATAGAATTTCTGCAGAAAATGGTGAAGTCCCAGTGTCTGAGAGGACTACTGGTATCACAAATTAGTTACGGCTGTGAATGCTCTGATCTCGAAACAATAGTAGAGAGGAGACCAACATAAAGCGCCACCTCCGCTGTGTAACTAACTGTGATATTAAAAAACCAAGGAAACAGATTTTACTTAACACTGATAAAATTGACAAGTCGTTCAAATACAATTTCCTTATATTTTATTTAGTATATACACTATCTACTCTTGTGCTGAAGGGTGAATGTTGAAAAATGGAATGTAATGAATTTGTAAGTTTACATATGATTTACAAATATTTATATTTATATATATATTTATATGTAAATAAATATTACACCAAGTTTTCCAATTATAGGAACAAAAATTATATCAGCTGTGCTGTTAATTAAGGATATAACACTTATCAGCTATGTTGTTATTTTTGTCTCTTGCTATGCTAATTTCACTTTCTCATCACTGACAGTTTCTATGCTAACAATGCCGACAGAAATGGTACTAATGTGTACTCATCTCTCTTAAGTCTGTTCTTCTTTGTTTGGTTCACACCACCGGCAGAGTATCGTTCCTTTAGCCCACCCAAGACTGAGGGGGACCAAAGATGTAGAGTCTGGTCAACCTCTATGCTCCTGCGGAGTTCCAGGCAGCGGGATTGACTCGAACATACGACCTCAGGTTTTTAGGACACAATTAAACCTGTAACAAAGCAAAAATAGGGGCTAATTTCTGTCCTCAAGCCCACCTATTTCTAGTGTGAGTGAAATGAGCGTGTCTCCGATGTATGCATGTGGGATGAATGACAACATGGCTCAGTATGATTTAGCAATAGCGAGACAAGACAGGTGTCTACTTGCAAAACATTCTTTCTGATAAACTAATACATGGATACATTCAATAATATAGATTCAATACATGAATACATTTAATACATGAATACATCCCATAATATAAATCAATACATGAATAAATCCAATAATATGTACACCTAGGTGTGATACAACAATGTCCTTCCCCCTATACTATACCACGCCCTCTCGGACAAGTGGTAACATATATCCTAACAATATTGTTATGTTCTTATGATAGGAGTATATGCGACGAGGACTGTTTGGTGATATATCAGGTTGGAGTTATAGGAGACAATAGATTGGAGTTAGATGCGACAATAGATTGAGTCCTGACAAGGACTGTTTTGGTTATATTGCAGTTGGTCTTATCTGAGACAATAGATTGAAGTTATAGACTGACAATAGATTGAAGTATAGGAGACAATAGGTTTAGTCCTGACAAGGACTGTTTTGGTTATATTGCAGTTGGTCTTATCTGAGACAATAGATTGAAGTTATAGACTGACAATAGATTGAAGTATAGGAGACAATAGGTTGAAGTATGAGTCCTATTAGTCTTCGTCTATTCAATCATAATAGGAAATACAATCATTATACTTAATTTCCCCAAGATACAATCAGTAACCTGATAGGTAGTATAAATGACACACAACAAATACCAACGGTTATCGTGAATATATTTACCCTCCTAAGATTTTAAACTGGCCAGGTTTTGACGCGACTTAGCGAAGTAGGTTGCAGGTCGATACCCTCAGGTAAGTTGTAAATCAAAGTGACAGCTTCTTCCTCTTCAGCTCTGGCGTCAAGTTCGGGATTGCGTGGTTAGCATAAAATCCGCTTGATTATATAGTCAGGTAACTACTTGAGGAAAGCTTTCGGTTGGTTCCTGGCGGAGCAAAATGATTGGTTTCCTCCGGTTTTGTACCTGGTCTCATACAGCCTAATTTTATTCAGTTTTCATCGGCCATCTTGCGTGAACAAGATGGCCGTTAATTTATTCTGTCTCAGAGACTGGTGAACGTTGATCGTTGATTGGTTGAAGCAAATCTGTATCTCGACATAGTGATTAACAAAGTAGTGGGTTACACTTCGTTTCACGACATAGCCCCCTCCTTTCCTAGCTGTGACTTGTCATAGCTGACGTGTAAACCCCTGCTGTGGTTTAATCCTTTTGCGTCTGTCCTTCCAGAGTACTAGGGTGTCGACTTAAAAAATCAGCTCCTACATTGTCTCTTCCCGGAATGTAATTCACGGTAAAGGAATAAGGCGCCAGAAGCAGACTCCACCTTAATAATCTCGAATTTAGCTTTTTAGATGCAGCCAAGAATGTTAAAGGTTGGTGATCGCTTTGGACAATGAAGTGTGTCCCATACAGATAAGGTGAAAATTTGTTGATGGACCAAATTAGAGCTAAACATTCTTTTTCTATGGTCGAGTAATTCAACTCAGCTGCATTCAGCTTCCTACTGGCGTAGGCGACTGGTAAAAGTTCCTCCGGCTGGACTTTTGATTTCTGCAAGAGAGTTGCACCAATACCTATACTGCTAGCGTCCGTTCTTAATACAAATTCCTGTGTGATATCGGGTAGTGTAAGGATGGGTTTGCTGGTGAGTTTTGCTTTTAGCTCTGTGTAAGCTTTTTCACAATCAGCATTCCATTGGATTTTGTCAGGCTGTCCTTTCTTCGTTAAGTTAGTTAATGGTGCACACAGAGAGTTAAAGTGGGGTATGTACTTCTGATAGAACCCACATAATGACACGAATGATCTCACATCTTTCTTCGTTTGAGGTCTGGGTGCCTTCTTTAACTTCTCTATATTCTTTGGGTCAGGAGACATATGACCTGTAGAAATAGTGTGACCTAAGAATTCCAACTCCTTACAACCGATATAGCACTTGGTTGGACGTGCAGTCAATCCAGTTTCTCTCAGTCTGTCAAACAACCTGGAGAGCGCTACTATATGCTCTTCAAATGTGTTTGTAGCAACAAGAATGTCATCCATAAAGTTAGTGATATGGGGATTTTGTAGAGGTTCCAATAATTTCCTCATCATTCTTGAAAAGATACTGGGAGCATTTTTCAGCCCAAAGGGTAGTACATTAAACTCGTAGTGTCCGTCCGATGTACTAAATGCCAGCATTTTCCTAACTTCTGGTTTCACTGGTATTTGGTAGTATCCCTTGCTTAGATCTACCTTCGATAAATACCTAGCCTTACTCAGTGTAGAGAACAGCTGGTTGGTGTCAGGTAATGGGTCCACCTGAGATTCTGTGATCGCATTAAGCTTCCGGTAGTCAATACATAACCTGTGTTCACCACTCGGTTTTCTCAATAGCACCACACTTGAGCTATAGGAAGAGTCTGACTTCGAGATAATTTTCTCCTTCAACAGATAATCGACTTCCTCCCTTAGTGCTTGGGCTTTCGCATAGGGTATAGGGTATGTTCTCATGCATACTGGGGTAGGGTCGGTAACCTTCATGTCGTACTCTAACAGATTCGTACGACCTGGCTTATCTGTGAGCACATCAGCATGGGTTTCCAACACTTTCTGAACCCTCTTCTTCTGCTCTGGAGTTAAATGTTCACTAATATTTACTTGAACATAATCCTCTGTAGTTGTGAGTGGATACTCCATAGAGTGAAGTGGTTCACCGTGCATTTCTGTTGCAATGGCTAGGGTCATAATATGTGCAACTTCTGATGATTCCTTGTCATAGTATTTTTTAAGAAGATTGACATGATATACCTTCTTCTTTCCTTTCTTGTCAATCTTATAATTGGTCCTGGAAAGTTTTTCCAGTATGACATAGGGTCCCTGCCATCCAATCTGCAATTTATTATTGCTGCTCGGCAACAGTAATAACACCTTTTCACCCACCTCCAGTTCCCTATCCTTTGCTTTTTTGTTGTAGTAGGCAGCATGCTTCCTCCTGGCCTGTCTTAAGTTATCATTGGCCAGTTTCCAACCTGCTTTCAAGCGAGATGTCAACTCGTTGACGTACTGGTATGCGGAAGTCACTGTTTCCTCTGCCTTTTCATCAGTCCATGTCCGCAGCAATGCTTCCAGTGGACCTTTGATTGGTCTTCCAAACAACAATGTAGCTGGAGCCAATCCAGTTGAGTTGTGGGGTACTTCCCTATATGCAAATAGTGCAGCGGGTAAGTAGGTATCCCAAGTATCAGGTTTTTCACTCGCCAGCTTTCTAAGGATTGAAATTAGCGTACCATTGAACCGCTCTACTTGACCGTTTCCTTGGGCATGGTAGGGACTACAATGATAGTGCCTGGCTTGAAATATCCTGAATACTTCTTGTGTTAGCTTTCCCTTAAACTGAGACCCATTGTCAGTCAATATCTGATGCGGGAAACCTAATCGGGTAAATATTGTCAACAGGGCCTCTGCCACGTGCTTTGAATCTATAGCTGACATGGCCACTGCTTCTCCCCACATAGAGCAAGTATCAACCAAGGTTAAGATGTAAGCATTTCTCTTCTTGGTCCTAGTGAGGGGTCCAACAATATCTACTGCAACACGTTCAAAAGGGGTTCCCATAATAGGCATTTCTCCCAGTGTTGCTGGTGCAGTCCTATGCTTAGGAGCTACTCTTTGGCATTCTGGACAGGATCTTACATATCTTTTTATGTCCTCTGTAATTCCTGGCCAAAAGTAGTGACAGGCTATCCTTTGTCCAGTGGCCCCTATTCCCATATGTCCACTGAAGGGTATAGCATGTCCTAGCGTCATAACCTTCTCCCTGTAAGATTTTGGCACTACAAGCTGTCCATGCCCTTTAGGTCCTGTTCCAGCTTTTCTGTATAGTAGGCCATTCTTCATATACAAGTCTCCTTTCTCTGGAGGGTTATGTGCTTTAGGCAATTTGCCAAAACAAGGCTTCAGTGTGCTATCTGCTGCCTGAGCCTTTTTCATCTCTTCTGGATGAGTATTGATAGGATTCTCCTCCATTTTACTGGAGCTTTCCCTGGTCTGGACTGTTGCCATAACTACAGGTTTTATAGGTTCTCCCAGGAAAACATACCTACACCCCAAAATCAAAGGGTAAATAGGGTCGTCCATCACTGCTGCTTTGATTTCTCCTTCCACATAGCGAGATCTTATGTTGATTCGAGCTATGGGTAGTGTCATGGTTCTTGCTCCCTTGATCGGTCCTCTGATTTCCACTGTTTCTGTGGTTATCTGGTCAGGACTCACTAGAGAAGAGCACACAACTGAATCAAAGTCCAATCCTGTGTCATATAAACACAGTACTTGAGTGCCATTCACGGTCACTTCCTCACAGACAGGGGGATGATGGAAGTCCTTCTGACTTACTGCCAGTTCATTCCTTCCCTGAGTCCCTGTTGTAAGACATGCAGCATGATGAGGAGGATTCTTCCTTCTGCAGTCCGCAGTATTGTGGTTACTCATTAGACAAGTTTTACACCACTTTCCTTCCTTGCAGTAAGGTGTCTTATCCGATCTTAGAGGGTTTTTGTCCTTTTGGTCAAATCTTTGTTTGTTCCTTGTGGTATGGTCCTTTTGTTCATATTTGGTATAGTTTTGTGATGATTTGAAGTTTTCACCCTGCTTCTTCTTATTTCCTAATAGTTCTGCCTGAGCTGCTTGATATCTCTCAGCAACAGTTACAATATCTTCCAATCTCTCTGCTCCTTGTTCCATGATAAACTTCCTCATTTCTTGAGGCATGGACTCTTTCACTTGCTCCATCATTATCATTTCTTTCAGATCCTGACACTTCCCTAAAATACTCCATTTTTCCAAATAGGTTTCCAATCTAGCAGAGAATTGGTGATAGTTTTCTCCTGGAAGAAGTTTAGCTGTTCGGAATTTCTTTCTATATGATTCTGAGTTCTTTTCATATCTCACAAGCAGTGCCTGCTTCAGGATGTCATAATCTTCCTGGTCATCTCTTGAGAGCTTCAAATACACATCGTAGGCCACACCTCTCAATCCCTGAGATAGTTTAAGACTCCATTTTTCTTTCACTAAGCCATAGGTAGTGGCTAGTCTTTCGTATCTATCCAGGTACGACTCAATGGCATCTTCTTTCTCAACAAATGGGTCCAGATGAAAATTCATGGCCCCACTTGAGGTGCTCTGGCTGGAGCTACTCTCAGAGTGAGGTGAGCTACCACCATTATTGCCAGTATTTGCCTGAATTTCAAGCTCTTTTAATCTCAACTGATGGTCTCTCTCTGCTTGTAATTTCCTTTCCTCAGCTTCAATTTTCTTTGCCTCATTTTCAGCCTCCCATTTCTTGGCTTCAATTTCCAGTCTTTTGTCTTCTCTCTGAGCTTCCAGTCTTTTGTCTTCTCTCTCAGCTTCCAGTCTTTTGGCTTCTCTCTCAGCTTCCGCTTGCAACCGCCTTTCTTCAGCCTCTAATTTCTTTGCTTCTCTATCAGCCTCTAATTTCCTTGCTTCAGTCTCTAATTGCAACTTTCTTTCTTCCCTATCCATATGTTTGTCCACTTCTGTTGTGACATACTGAGTGAGAGCATCACCTGTCATATTTAATTCCTTACCCATCTGCATGATCGCAGTCCTGAACTTCACTAGATCCGCCATGGCGTTGCTTAGATAGGGTATGTATATCTACTATAACCAAATTATTGTAATTAAACTTAATTAATTTAAATGAACAAATAATTTCCGTGCAACTTTGTGAGCATCAACTATTTACTGAGTACTAAATGGTACTCCTCCTAAGAAAACAATAAAAAATCCTATTATAGAATTTTTTTTTCAAAAATATGTTTCTTATGTTATCTATGGGTGGCACAAGATAGAGTGTAGATGGATGAATAGACTAAGTATGGCTCAAGATATACAGAAATATCCCAGGAACGAGCCCCCAGTGTGGCGAGAGGTTTTATTTTGCTCTTGGATCAGTATAGTACTGACAATTACAGAAATAGAATTTCTGCAGAAAATGGTGAAGTCCCAGTGTCTGAGAGGACTACTGGTATCACAAATTAGTTACGGCTGTGAATGCTCTGATCTCGAAACAATAGTAGAGAGGAGACCGACATAAAGCGCCACCTCCGCTGTGTAACTAACTGTGATATTAAAAAACCAAGGAAACAGATTTTACTTAACACTGATAAAATTGACAAGTCGTTCAAATACAATTTCCTTATATTTTATTTAGTATATACACTATCTACTCTTGTGCTGAAGGGTGAATGTTGAAAAAATGGAATGTAATGAATTTGTAAGTTTACATATGATTTACAAATATTTATATTTATATATATATTTATATGTAAATAAATATTACACCAAGTTTTCCAATTATAGGAACAAAAATTATATCAGCTGTGCTGTTAATTAAGGATATAACACTTATCAGCTATGTTGTTATTTTTGTCTCTTGCTATGCTAATTTCACTTTCTCATCACTGACAGTTTCTATGCTCACAATGCCGACAGAAATGGTACTAATGTGTACTCATCTCTCTTAAGTCTGTTCTTCTTTGTTTGGTTCACACCACCGGCAGAGTATCGTTCCTTTAGCCCACCCAAGACTGAGGGGGACCAAAGATGTAGAGTCTGGTCAACCTCTATGCTCCTGCGGAGTTCCAGGCAGCGGGATTGACTCGAACATACGACCTCAGGTTTTTAGGACACAATTAAACCTGTAACAAAGCAAAAATAGGGGCTAATTTCTGTCCTCAAGCCCACCTATTTCTAGTGTGAGTGAAATGAGCGTGTCTCCGATGTATGCATGTGGGATGAATGACAACATGGCTCAGTATGATTTAGCAATAGCGAGACAAGACAGGTGTCTACTTGCAAAACATTCTTTCTGATAAACTAATACATGGATACATTCAATAATATAGATTCAATACATGAATACATTTAATACATGAATACATCCCATAATATAAATCAATACATGAATAAATCCAATAATATGTACACCTAGGTGTGATACAACAATGTCCTTCCCCCTATACTATACCACGCCCTCTCGGACAAGTGGTAACATATATCCTAACAATATTGTTATGTTCTTATGATAGGAGTATATGCGACGAGGACTGTTTGGTGATATATCAGGTTGGAGTTATAGGAGACAATAGATTGGAGTTAGATGCGACAATAGATTGAGTCCTGACAAGGACTGTTTTGGTTATATTGCAGTTGGTCTTATCTGAGACAATAGATTGAAGTTATAGACTGACAATAGATTGAAGTATAGGAGACAATAGGTTGAGTCCTGACAAGGACTGTTTTGGTTATATTGCAGTTGGTCTTATCTGAGACAATAGATTGAAGTTATAGACTGACAATAGATTGAAGTATAGGAGACAATAGGTTGAAGTATGAGTCCTATTAGTCTTCGTCTATTCAATCATAATAGGAAATACAATCATTATACTTAATTTCCCCAAGATACAATCAGTAACCTGATAGGTAGTATAAATGACACACAACAAATACCAACGGTTATCGTGAATATATTTACCCTCCTAAGATTTTAAACTGGCCAGGTTTTGACGCGACTTAGCGAAGTAGGTTGCAGGTCGATGCCCTCAGGTAAGTTGTAAATCAAAGTGACAGCTTCTTCCTCTTCAGCTCTGGCGTCAAGTTCGGGATTGCGTGGTTAGCATAAAATCCGCTTGATTATATAGTCAGGTAACTACTTGAGGAAAGCTTTCGGTTGGTTCCTGGCGGAGCAAAATGATTGGTTTCCTCCGGTTTTGTACCTGGTCTCATACAGCCTAATTTTATTCAGTTTTCATCGGCCATCTTGCGTGAACAAGATGGCCGTTAATTTATTCTGTCTCAGAGACTGGTGAACGTTGATCGTTGATTGGTTGAAGCAAATCTGTATCTCGACATAGTGATTAACAAAGTAGTGGGTTACACTTCGTTTCACGACAACGCCAGCGATTGAAAATTGTTGTAATAGATCAGAAAGTGATCAGGGGAAATAATTTGAGTAGAAAAGAGCAGAAAATTTGGAACCAATGTGAGTAAATTTCTATTACGTCCCCTGAATCTTTCGTTTGAAAGGTAATTAAACACGCTTCGCTCGATTTCGTTCAATGACCACGTCTGCAGGCGGTAAATAGTGTGATTTTTCGATCGAAGAAATCTCGCACGGTCTGGTCAATTACGTTACGCCTGATCTAAAGAGAGACCGTTCGCTCGTTGCTCGGGTTTGCAGCGGTAAAAGTGTGTAGATTTCTTTTCATATAGAATTTGAGCAGAGATTTCCCCGAAGGTGCTAAATCTAGCAGAGAGTCTGGTTTCGGTGAATAGTGTAATATTCCCTTTCATTTCAGATATATATATATATATATATATATATATATATATATATATATATATATATATATATATATATATATATATATATATATATATATATATATATATATATATATATATATATATATATCCCAGCATTCTAACTCAATTTATCCAGTACCGCCAGAATTTCAGAGAACATCTAGCTTCGATTCTAAGATCCCTTATAACAGTGGAATTACTTAGTTTTTTTTATTGGAGATCGTTTATTTCTGTGTTTGTGGTAAATACTATACTAGAAGTTTGAGTGATTAATTGTTAAGTCCGTACTTTATTTCACTAGATTTTCGGTTCAGAGTGATTTACTAGATAGGTCCTTCATTTATATTTCTCTAGGATTTACTGTGTTACATAGGCTAGCAGAATAAATAATAATTTCTAGCTAAACTATTCCAGCTATAAAATAAATTTAATTAATCGTTAGTAACCAGTCAGAGAATATTTAAACCGACTAGTAATGCACTGTTCATCATGAGTATTGACGAAATATGTATTTATTTCTAATTCATGATGATTTAATTTTTTAAATGACTAGAATTTATTTCACGGGAGTTTTAAACGATAGACAAGCTCTAAGCTTGTAGGTTATAATTTAAGTTAAATAACCGAAGTGGATAAATATATTATATTTTACGCGGGTTAAGGATAGGATTGAGAATACTATATTATGGTTAAGTATTTGTATTTTTTTCTCCTTTACACAGTATTGGGTCAAACCCTAAACCTTACCAGCGGCTTCCATATGAATCTGAGAATAACGGACTTAAGTCCAACAGTACAAGAGAACATTCTGATATAAAAATCGGGTTTTCAAGGTGACTTGTCTGGCCTCGTGTTTTACACCCAGAAAGAGACAGAGTACCAACCCAAAGAATATTAAGAATAAATTGTAACTGGACTTATAGATACCCAGATTTCTTTTTTCCCAATTTCATATACATTCAGCCTGTTGCGGCGACAGAATCAAACATTGACATTACCTGAATAACAACCACTGTGTTGTGAAGAAGATTTATCCTGAACAGATTTATTTACCTGACACTCGATTTAACGATCGAATATTCCAAGCTACTGTACACTGTAAACATTAGATCTCTTAAGTATTTTCCTACCTGGACAAAATTGAAGTGACATAATCAGCATCCTACTAATAGTAACGAATCAAGCGTTTCCCAACATTTGGATTTATTAGTCTTGGAGAAACTGGGGCTTGTTTCGCCAAAACCCAACCTTGGATTTGCTGTATGTACCTTACCGATTGTTCCAGAGGTTGTGAAAGCACCTATTAGGTAAGAGTGACTGGATGTGAAAATCCTGGAACAAGTCAAGAGCTACGTATATCTTGGTCATATAATAACAGAAGATGGCAGATGTGAAACAGAAATCAAGAAGAGAATAGGAATGGCCAAAGCTACATTCAACAACATGAAACATATACTGACATCCAGAAAAAAAAAAAAAAAAACAGTTATCTCATAAATTAAAAAACTTTTGAGAATCATAAAGTGCGTTATATAATGGTCGGTCGCTTACTGCATCATAAAGTCAGTTTCTGTATGGTGTTCAGAAACATGGACGATAAAATAAGCATTTGGAAGAAAGAATTGAGGCTCTTGAAATGTGGATATATAGAAGAATGGGGCGTATCTCATGGAAAGAGATGAAAACAAATAAGGAGGTCCTAGAAAATCTAGGTATGAAAAGAGAACTAATGAGAGAGGTCAAAGTTCGGCAGCTAAAATACTTTGGCCACATAAAAAGGCATAACACCTTGCAGAAGACCATAACAGAAGGGAGAGTTGAAGACAAACGTGCAAGGGGAAGATGATGTGTATAAGCGCTATAAGTGCATCTCAGGAAGAAGCAGCTGCCCCTGGGTTTAACATCAATACCGGTGAGATGGACGGACCACCAAATGTGAAGAGGTTGAAAGACAAGAGACAGAAAAGACTTCTACTGGAGATCCATTACAGCCAACCTTCGTTGTGGAGATGGCAACTGATGATGATGATGACTGGATGTGATCACAGGTTTGTCAGAGCGAGAGGAAGCAGGGATGAATAATTCTTTTATTGTATAACCCATGTACTCACTTTGTATTTTTTTAATGCAAGTTTTGCTAATGCTGTCCCTTTCAGAATAGATTAACGTATAAACTCTTTTCTGTACTGTAGAGGGAAATCCTAGACCATAGCGTACAAACCTTTGACTCTTTGGGGGTTAATAACTTTCTTCTAACGGGATCTTGTCTCAACAGAGGAGGGAGGATTACACCTATGAGTCTAACTTTTAAAAATTAATTCATTAACTTATGTTTATCTGTATTTGATTGATATTCAAAATTATTGCTGTTGTGAAGTTTCTTATGATAAATAAAATTTATATAAACTTTATTTACGTGTGTTGGTCAGCTCGTCCAAACATAACCATACATCCATTAATATAGTTTTCACGTTTGTGCGTCTAATTGTCGTCACTTATCTGGGTGTGTGTGTGTAGATGTGAGTGGTTGAATATATCTATACATATTTAGAGGAAAACTGTCTGATCTAAGAATCTCAGTCGCAACCGATAGGCTGGAAGAGATTATCTCTCAGAATCCAGGTACAGACTTTACCTTTCACCATTTCACTCGTGAAAAATCTATTTCTTTACCTTATCTCCCACTGAGCTATCACCTGTTCTAGTTCTATTCAGACCGGACCATAATTGATCTTAAATACCTATAAAAAATCTACGACAGTGGCCCAGACAAGCGCCACCGGACGAAGAGGTAATAAAAAGTATGTAAAAAAATATTTTAAACACATGCTAAAAAGCCACAAATAATTTTTCAAGGAGTTTATAGTTTGCAGTCAAAAAATGTAACATCAAATTGACAAAAAGCGAGGGGCGCTTAAGCGCTTATCATATATTTTATCCAAAAGTGTGTAATGAAGTATAAAGCAGAAGTTAATTTCATGTAGAATCAGAATTTCTGTGACTGACGTTTCATTTACTCAAAGTGTTCCCGTAAGGCATCGTGCTCTACTTGACCACCTAGACTGGCAATTATTTTCCAAATTGCAAAGCAAAGAGCTCCCGGCTTTGACCTTCACCTGATCTTCCCAAATCTTTCTGCTGTTAGATGACGAGCTGAAGATAAGCAGAAACGCTCAATTATAAGCCCAGACTTTCTGCTAAAACATGCACATGCACGTACATACACACACACACTACTTTCATCACCAGCTGCTAGACAGCATTATCGTAAATCCTAGTGTGAATGGAACGTGGTCGTCTGCCTTCAACAAGGCTGCAACCCAGAGTTGACGTCACTGATACTGGCTGCTCCATCAATGAATGTCCAACACACTGCTGGAGATTTCCCACAGACTTTGATAGTGACTCACTCAGCAAAGAGTCAGTGGTCTCACAAGTGGATGTGAGTATAATGATCTGCAAAAACGAACTGCTACATTGAGTATGATCCAAGAAAGCTATCCCGATCAATCATGGATACATGCCTATACAGATGGATCAGCAACTAATGCTGTTAGGAATGGAGGTGCCGGTATCTTTATCTCATATCCTGACAACCACTATGAGACTAGGCACATTCCCACTGGTAAATTCTGTTCCAACTGTACAGCCGAGGTTCAAGCTCTAGAGCAAGCTGCAAATATGATTTATAACACCAACTCTGACTGCCACCAGGTAGTCATCCTCACAGATGCACTGTCTGTCCTGCAAGCTCTCAAGGGTGGTAAACTCCCGCATCTGAGAAATGAACTAAACAAGGTAGCTGCCAAAAAGAGAACCATACTTCAGTGGGTACCATCTCATTGTGGTGTACCCGGAAATGAAAAGGCAGATAAACTTGCAAAAAAGGGAGCAGAATGTGAACAAGAAGATAATGAAATCACTTACTTTGAGAAAAAGAGAGCTATCCAGACTATCAGAAGAGAACAGAACCAACCCAAAGACGACTACCACACTCTTGACCGGCAGGGACAGATAACTATTTTTCGCCTCAGGACAGGGCATAACAAACTGAATAAACACATGCACAAGCTACGATTGTCTGCTTCACCACTGTGCTATGTGGATTAAACGAACAAACTGCTGAGCATGTTCTATAGGATTGTCCTCTGCATGACCAGTTAAGACAGATATACTGGCCCAATGACTCAACACTAAACTCAAAGCTATATGGAGCTAAAGAGGAACTTCAAACAACAGTCGAATTCATCATGAGAACTTGTCTGACGGTGTAAACATCAAAGATGCGATCGCAAGAAGAAGAAGAAGACTCAGCAAAGCAAGTATGCTGATGCCACTGGACCTATCAAGACTCACACGACATAAGAGTATTTTTTTCGACCTTGTTACCAACAACAAATTGAATACCAACTGCACACTAATCACAATCATCGATACCACAGACTGAATCAAATTATGCTGAAAATATATCAATCTCCCGGGAAATGTCTTCTTTGATCATACGCCCAGTAACCTTAATATTTTACTGATTGCGTTTTTTACGAAGGAAATTTACAAATTTTGCACGATCTTTCTTTAATGGAAACACATTTTTTTTTATTTTCTTCGTACGCCCGCTATTACTCGAGGCGAAATCTCAGGTTAGTATGTCTAATCTGAGAATGATTTTCACTTGAGTATCCCTTTTTTCTTGCACAGAAACAGGTGTCCCTCGCCATTCAGGCAGATACTCGCCGATTTCGGAGGTACCCATTAGAGCTGGGTCGGCTCAGGAGACGCCAGTTCCTGGTCGACGACACTCCTTCAAATGTACTCGCCAGTGCTCGAGTTAATCCAGTCCAAATCCCGGTCGACGAAAAATCTTCAAATGTCCTTGCCCGGGTTTGATCCTGGGTCACCCGGTCACCAGCGCAGTGTGGTAACCACTACGCTAGCGCGGCTCCCCTGGAAACACATAAATACTGGAGTATAAAATTATTATAAATTTCTTGTTTATAATGTTCATTGACTTAAACCCTCTACTCCCCTTCCTGGGGGTCCGATGTACAGAGTGGTCAGAGCAGTGGTTTCTTGCAGCAAAAGTGCAGGGCTCGGATTCACGGTATCAACAAGCTCCAGTTTACCTAGCTGTGAATGAGTACCTGAATTTGCTCTTGAGTCAGGGAAAGAAAAGGCAGAGAGGACGGGAAATGGTCATCACACCTCTCGATGCTGGACCTAGTACAGTGAAGTCTATAGTACTTCTCCCCTACGAACGTATCTGCTATGGGCCTCCTATTACCCTTTTAGTCCTTTCCTCCTGCGAAATAAACCTTACGTTGATTACATAGATAATGACACACACTAACATTATTTATTCATATGCCCCATCCTTAGACATTGAATTATGCGTCACGCTGACTTACTGTTGAGCTTGGATTTACAAGAACGCCTGCTACAACAATGGATAACAGTTTTTAAATCAACAAGATACAAAGTGATTAACACCAACGGGAAAAAGATATATGAATTACACTTCTCAGACCTAGTTACTATCACAGCTCTGAGAATACACTGATTCGATATAATCGATATCGAATATAGCAAGCCCAAGACTTAGTGGCTATCACAGCTCCAAGAATACTGATTCGATATAATCGATATCGAATATAGCAATTACTTTTCAGCTGGAGTAGATTTAGCACTTGTACTGTACTTGTACTAGAACATGTAAGCCTCTGACTGGCAGAGCGGTTACAGCGCTTACTTCTCGTGGTAAAATTGTCGGGTTTCAGGTTCTAAACCTGGTCAAGCTGCGGTGTGCCCAGCGGTAAATTTGAACATGATTCTGCTCATGATTTGGGGAAGGCAACAGCAGAGTGAAAGGAAACTGATCACCCCACATTATATAGTTGGACCTAGTACAGTGAGGTCTCTAACACTTCACTCCCCTATGACAATACCTGATATTTGACTACCTTTACTAGCACCTATGGCAGCTATCAAATGGAATTATTTACATGATTAGGGAAGCGCCTAAGGTCAGGAGAACGTCGGTCTCTGCTCCTGTGTGCTGTCTGGAACGACCTGAATTTCTTACCGCCAGTCCACCCGTGTCGTTCATTATTGGCGTTGACAATAAACCCGACTGATTTCTCATTTTAAAAAATAATTTATTTTAATTAAACCTGCAGAATTGGCGACGTATAGATAAACTTTGGTGAGTGTCCGGTTGACAGAGTGGTTAGAGTGCTGTTGTCTCGCGGCACAGGTGCCGAGTTCGATTAAAGGCATCGAGAGGATTCTGTCTACCCAACTGTAAATGGGTACCTGACACTGCTCCTGAGTTAGGGAGGGCAAAGGTAGCGAGGGAGCAGGTCATCCCTTCTCATACAGCTGGACCTAGTATATGGAACGCCAATAGGCGTGATGGTCACTGATTGCATTGTCAGTCAGTGGCTAACAATCCAAGAAGAAGTATAGGATCCCGTTACATGCCCATTGAGGCATATTGGGAATATGGTGTTAGGCCAATATTTTCTTGACCATCGGCACATTAGGGCCGATGTGGTCAGCATCACACCGGCCGCCTTAACCTTCCCAGAATTGCTCTGGTACCCAATTGGGCTGGGTCGACCCAGGAGCCGTTTGCGGTCTAAAAAATCCCACCTCATCTGGGGATCGAACCATATACCACTGAGCTAGGAAGCCAGTGGAAGTATAGGGAATTCTATAATACTTTCCCCTACGGAAGTATGGGATTACTTTTGTATTATAGATTAGTACGTTGCATAATTAACCATATAATAGTTAAACTGATCCTGGTGGTCCTGGAAACAGTCTGCAGCAGTGCAGTCTGGCTGAGCGAGTGTGGATCGCAATGGGAAGGCAAACCCGGTCCTAAAAAATGCCGTGCAGAAGTCGGATGTGTCGACCGAAAGGTGCAGATATCACAGCTTAGGCGTAAACAGACACAACGCAACCACCGTCCTTTTCAGGACGAACGAAGAAGAAGAAGCTAGCATTTCATAGAAATACATCACTTTTCTATCTCTAAATATTCCTCATTCACTTTAAACTTCATACGACGCCAAGAATCGAAACTTAGTAGCGCCACGTTCCAGTCTACCCAGTTGTAAATTGGTACTTGACGCTTGTTTTTCAGTTGGGGAAGGCAAAGGTAACGAGGAAGGGAACTGGTCCTTCCAACGTCATAAAACGCTGTAGTGAAGTCTCTAACACTTCACTCCCCTACGGCTGTTTTTGCTACAGGACTTCATTTACCTTTATCAATGCAAGGAACGAAGTATTCGTCAAACCAATCAAGCACCAGGTTAATGCTGCAGTCAACACCTATCCAGGTGTTAACAAATTATGGTAAGGTGAGAGTGGCGAACTTCGATTCAAGATCTGCCTATTTCTTTTTTTTTTTTTTAACTCGAATGCACCACACCTAGATCCAGTATAATATTTGTTTTTCTATAATAGTTCACAAAATGATGCATATTATCAGCTCAGCAAAAGTGAGCAAGTGGTAATCTTCAGACTTTGCACTGGCCACAACAGATTGTTTTACCATCTATTTAACAAGTTAAAGATAGGAGGAACTACCGATCAGCGTGACTGTGGCACTGATAAAATGACTGCTGAACACCTGCTTCAAAGGTGCCCAACATAGAAAGAACAGAGAACGCGCATATGGCCATCATCGGTACCATTTCTGGAAAAACTCTATAGAGATAACAACAACCTCAAGGTGATCACTGCCTTCTTGCAAAATATTCAAGTTGGCATCAGAAAGTGAAGAAAGAAGAGGAAGAAGAAGATCCAGTATAATATTTATTTCTACATCTGCACTTATAGATTCAAAATTGATTTTCTGGAAATGGACCACCAGCTAAATTTTTTTTTTTTAAATGTTCCCCTTCAGATCACGCACGTTTCATAGAATACCACATGCAAATTAATTGGCCACATATTAATCCAATAGTTTCCTGCACTCTTTAGCTCTCCCTCGTTAGTATATTTTTATTCCAGAAAAAATTAGTCCCATATCGTGAAAAAGTCATAACTCAACGACCAAGATCACTTGACAAATACCGATATTATAACATGATGGTATATTAATCGAGTCATCCAGATCAGTTGCTAGGAGCTTAACAGAATCATTCACAGAGCTTAACAGAATCATGCACATTGACGTGGATTTGACCTTTAAATCACAAACGCCTGATACTGCTATTTCAAACTAAGACTAGTATGCTGTATCCGCATGCAGGTTTGCTTTAATGGATGATCAATTTTTTTTTTTTTTTTTTTTTTTAAAGGCGCGGTTTGACGTTGTATCGATCCATCTCTTCATGTTTTCTTTCCTCTTCCATTCATTCATTACAATTCAAATCCATGTGGAGCATAGGCCTTCAACAAATTTACGTCCAGCTTTCTAGTCCTGTGCTATCTATCTATTCAAGGTCTTTGTCCCTGCCATGTGTCTCTCCAGTTCCTTTCACTCCTGATGTCAAAGATAATGCAAATCTGTTTTCAACATTTTATACGATAGTTTTAATAAATCTGTTGTGTCTCCTTATAAGGCAAGCACTTTAATATCTTAACTTTGAACTGTTTCATTACTTCTCTTTTCATCAATGGATTTTTCAGTGATCTCTTTGCTTCTACTTCCACAAAACTTCTCTACCCCCTCCACACCAATTTGTTGTTTATCTATATGGGATGAGTCACAATTCTTCTTCAAAGTTCGAAGTACTTGATGGTTGCTAAAAATGCACAATACTGATTACATATATAACTGTTCCGTGATAAATTCTCGCAACATCATTTTATTTCAATATCTATTTTATAACGCAAGGGCAACAACTGCTTGAAATTTATAGTCACTTTTCTCGGTAAGCATTTGTCTTCTCGCGTTGGTATCGAATGCAGTTGAGTTTGAGCTGTGGTCATTTTGCGCTGGACTGCGCATGACTTGTCTTGCTTTTTGGTCGATCGGTTTCCGCCCACCACTAGTGGAGTGAGCGATTTGGAATGGCGAAAGAGATGCCTCGTTGAGAGGGGATCTCCGCTATTTTTTGTTCTGTCAGGGATGTGTAGTCCTCTTAATGGATATTTCGTTTATTCGAGATAATACCTCTAGTGTTTCCCACATGCCGGGAGGCGTGATATTTCTGTGTATTTCATGAAAGCAAGGTAAATTAACATTTTCATTAACTCTATCGATTTTTGGTCGTGAACGATTTCTGGCTCATAGCCTGTCTTCGAAAGATTACCTGAACTAGGTTTTTAAAAAAAACCTTTGTTTATCTTAAGGAAATATTTTTTTTGAGGACATAATTTATACTTCGGCAGACGTGTCTGTCTTGCTGAATTCAGATTAAGGAGAGTGAACTGATTCTCATATATGAAATCATAACATGCATAGCATCTGACCTCATGCATTGTAATGTGCTGTCCCTACCGTCTATTTCTGAATTGAATGTTCTGTGATAATGACTGTTTTTGATGTGGTCCCCCCTAAACATATTCTTCCGCGTAAAAAAACCATTTTTGTCAACTGTGGCGTCCACAATAAATAATGAAGAAAAAACGTCAAAAAACAACGAACAACAGCAAAAAACGACGTCAAAAAACGGAAACGTAGGAAGGGGTGGAAACGATCAACGGGGGGGCTGTTCAAAGAATCATTGACTGTATATTTTTTATTACGTCGTGAGTATATTACCTGAACGTCCTAATTGGAATGCCCTGTTATTTTTTTGTTATGAAACATTGTTTTGGACTTGAACAACATCTGGCTGCAACACCTACACAAAAACCAGCCATGCATGATGGATAAGCGGATACCCATCCATCAACATATGATTGGCAATCACGCACATTAGGTGCTGGCCATAAATCGGGTTGATCTGTTACCCCCATCAAACAACACTGGGGTCCCTTAAGAAAAACCACACTATCATTTTCAAACACAGAATTCCATCAACAATCCCTTTCAAGAAATTAAACATTACTTCAAGACAGATCCAACATCTTCAAAATTTTCAAAGTACTCTAAGTCACTCGCTACTTACTACGCGTACCGGCGTGATTTGTCCCGGTAAAAAATATCGAAAATGCAACTTTATGCTTGAAGCAAGAAATTATTGGGACAGTCACCACCCGCTACCCCCACCCCCGCCCCAGAACCCCCCACCCCCCCCACCCCGTACCCCCCCCGTCACCCGGCCCCCCCCGACACCCCCAGTACCCCCCCCCAATCCCACCCCCCGACACCGCCCCCTCCCGAGCATCCCTAGACCTAAATGCCGCATTACACCCACCGACCCCCGGCTGTTGTAATGATATTGCCGGATAAATTGCAAGAATGTGCTGCAATGATTTCTTGGAGAAAGAGGGCCAAGTACCGTATGAAGTAATCTACTTATTGGTGATAAGAATGAGGACAAGGTGCCGTAACAACAAACAATACGATTGATAGTCATAAGGCCAAGTAACCGATTCAGATTGATGCTTTAACCCGTATTGGATAGAAAAGATGTGTCGAAAATAAGTAGCCGAAAATGACAACCTCAAAACAAGACCTTAATAACCCGAGCCTAACGCACCCGACACCCCGCCACTTAACCTCATAATTCAGCATTAACCCGCCGCAATATCCCCTCGCATGAGATATAGGATCTGATCTAGCCATAGCAACCCCCTACCAAGCGATTCAGGCTTCACACCAACCCACAAAAGTCAGTGGGGAGGGCTCAGACGGGAAGAGGGTGGGACACACCCCAGTCTCAAAACCCCCCCTCAGAATACGGTTACATAACATCAATCAAAAACAGGGTGGGGGGGGGGGGGGCGGTCGTGGGGGTGTGGGGGGGGGGGGGGTGGGGGGGGGGGGGGGGGTGTGTGAGGGGGGGGGGGGGGGGGGGGGGGGGGGGGGGGGGGGGGAAGGGGGGGGGGGGGGGGGGGGGGGGGGGGGGGTGGGGGGGGGTGGGGGGGGGGCGGGGGGGGGGGGGGGGGGGGGGGGGGGGGGGGGGGGGGGGGGGCGTGGGGGGGGGGTGGGGGGGGGGGGGGGGGGGGGGGGGGGGGGGGGGGGGGGGGGGGGGGGGGGGGGGGGGGGGGGGGGGGGGGGGGGGGGGGGGGTGGGGGGGGGGGGGGGGGGGGGGGGGGGGGGGGGGGGGGGGGGGGGGGGGGGGGGGGGGGGGGGGGGGGGGGGGGGGGGGGGGGGGGGGGGGGGGGGGTGGGGGGGGGGGGGGGGGGGGGGGGGGGGGGGGGGGGGGGGGGGGGGGGGGGGGGGGGTGGGGGGGGGGGGGGGGGGGGGGGGGGGGGGGGGGGGGGGGGGGGGGGGGGGGGGGGGGGGGGGGGGGGGGGGGGGGGGGGGGGGGGGGGGGGGGGGGGGGGGGGGGGGGGGGGGGGGGGGGGGGGGGGGGGGGGGGGTGGGGGGGGGGGGGGGGGGGGGGGGGGGGGGGGGGGGGGGGGGGGGGGGGGGGGGGGGGGGGGGGGGGGGGGGGGGGGGGGGGTGGGGGGGGGGGGGGGGGGGGGGGGGGGGGGGGGGGGGGGGGGGGGGGGTGGGGGGGGGGGGGGGGGGGGGGGGGGGGGGGGGGGGGGGGGGGGGGGGGGGGGGGGGGGGGGGGGGGGGGGGGGGGGGGGGGGGGGGGGTGGGGGGGGGGGGGGGGGGGGGGGGGGGGGGGGGGTGGGGGGGGGGGGGGGGGGGGGGGGGGGGGGGGGGGGGGGGGGGGGGGGGGGGGGGGGGGGGGGGGGGTGGGGGGGGGGGGGGGGGGGGGGGGGGGGGGGGGGGGGGGGGGGGGGGGGGGGGGGGGGGGGGGGGGGGGGGGGGGGGGGGGGGGGGGGGGGGGGGGGGGGGGGGGGGGGGGGGGGGGGGGGGGGGGGGGGGGGGGGGGGGGGGGGGGGGGGGGGGGGGGGGG